>RXON01002298.1:0-43732 GCA_009667805.1 Leptobrachium leishanense
CTCTGACCCAACCACCTCAACAGGCAGAGAATTCCACAGCTTTATTGTTCTCACCTTAAAAAAACCCTTCCTATGCTTTAAGCTAAATTTTCTTTCTTCCAGTCTAAATGGATGACCCCTTGTCCTATGTATAGTCCTGTTAATGAATAGGTTATCAGACAATGGTTGATAATGACCCCGTATATATTAATATAAGGTTATCAGATCCCCTCTAAGGCGCCGTTTCACTAAACAGGTTTAAGCTTGTTAGTCTTTCCTCATAACTTAACCCTTCCATTCCCCTTATTAATTTAGTTGCCCGTCTCTGCACTTTTTCTAGCGCTATAATATCTTTTTTTAAGACAGGTGCCCAAAATCACACGGCATATTCAAGGTGCGGCCTGACCATTGATTTATACAGAGGCAAAATTATGTTTTCATCCCGTGAGTGAACTCCCCTTTTAATGCATGCCAATACTTTGCTGGCCTTGGCGGCTGCTGTTTAAACTAAGTAACAATGTGCAATGTCAAAGTCTATGATTATTCCCAAATCCTTCTCCTGCTTGGATTTCCCTAACTCCGTACCATTTAGGGTATAAATTACTTGTGTGTTCTTCACTCCAAAGTGCATAACTTTACATTTATCTAGATTAAATTTCATCTGCCATTTAAGTGCCCAGTCCCCCAATCTATCTAAATCCCTCTGCAGCGAAGTAACATCCTGCTCACATTGTATCACTTTTCCTAGTTTTGTGTCATCTGCAAACACTGATACATGACTTTCAATGCCTATCTCAAGGTCATTTATAAATAAATTGAATAGCATTGGTCCTATAACAGACCCCTGAGGGACACCGCTTACCACTGGTGTCCATCTTGAAAATGTACCATTTATGACCATTCTCTGTACCCTATCGTTTAGCCAGTTTTCTATCCAAGAACAAGTATTTTCATCTAGACCAATTTTTCTTAATTTAAATAGTAACCTTTTGTGTGGAACTGTGTCGAAAGCTTTGGCAAAATCTAAGTAAATCACATCCACTGCGACCCCCTGATCTATACTTCTACTTACTTCCTCATAGAACGTAATTAGGTTAGTCTGACATGATCTGTGTTTCATGAAACCATGCTGATTTTTTCCAATTACATTATACCTCCCAATAAATTCCTGAATATTATCCCTTAGTAACCCCTCGAATACTTTCCCAGCCACAGATGTTAAGCTCACTGGTCTATAATTCCCAGGCACAAATTTTAAACCTTTCTTAAATATAGGGACCACGTCAGCTTTTCTCCAATCCTCTGGTACTATTCCTGAAAGAAAAGAATCTTGAAAGATTAAGAACAGAGGTTTACATATTTCAACACATAGCTCTCTCAGTACTCGCGGGTGAATTCCATCTGGCCCTGGGGCTTTATTCACATTCACATTGTTTAATTTCTGCAAAACCTTGTCCTGAGTCAACCAGTCACTTTGTATTAGTAAGTTTTTATTAATGAATTTCATGTCTCCTGTTATAGGTTTCTCTTTGATAAATACTGAAGAAAAATAATCATTTAAAACTTCTGCCTTATCCTGATCTTCAGTTAACAATAACCCTGACTCAGATTTTAGTGAACCTACATTTTCACTCTTGGGTTTCTTAGAATTTATGTACCTAAAGAATCTTTTAGGGTTGGTCTTGCTCTCTTTGGCTATTTCTTTTTCATTTTCTACTTTAGCCCATCTAATCGCATTTTTACATGCTTTATTGGCTGCCCTATATGATTTATAGGATGTCTCAGATTTATCACATTTAAAAGTTTTAAATGCCTTCTTTTTATTTTTCATTTCCTTAGTTACCTTCCTACTAAGCCACATTGGTTTCAGTCTGTTTCTTTTATATTTATTAACCAGTGAAATATTGTGACGTGTACTTTTGTAGTGTTAAAGATATTCCACTTATCCTCAGTGTTTTTCCCGTGAAAGAGTTTCTGCCAGTCAATGACATTGAGAGCTTCCTTTATTTTAATAAAGTTGGCCTTTTTAAAATTATATGTTTTAGCTGCCCCTTATGAATGTGTTTTTTTGAGTTTATTTCAAAAGTCACCATATTATGGTCACTGTTTCCCAACTGTTCCTTTACATTAATATTTGAGAAAAGATCCACATTATTTGTTATAACCAGGTCCAGACAGTTATCCTCTCTAGTTGGTGTTTCTACCAGTTGTGACATGAAGGTATCATTTAAAATGTTCAGAAACCGGATTCCCTTTGCTGAATTACTAGTCCCACTATCCCAATTAATGTCCGGGTAATTAAAATCTCCAATAATTAAAGTGCTACCATGATCTGCAGCCTTCCTAATTTGCTCTAACAGTTGTTCTTCCTCATCATTATCTATATTAGGTGGTTTATAGCATATGCCAACCAATAGTTGACTTCCCTGTTTATTCCCCAACGAAATATTTACCCATAAGGATTCCACATTTCCCTCATCGCTTTCCAGTTGTGTAATATTAGGCTTTAAATCCTGATTTACATATAAACACACTCCACCCCCTTTCTTATGTTTCCTATCCTTTCTAAACAATGTATAACAGTTTAAGTTTACAGCCCAGTCATGCGTTTCGTCCCACCATGTTTCTGTTATTCCTATTATGTCGTATTGCTTAGTGTATGCTATTACCTCTAGTTCCCCCATCTTGTTATTGAGGCTCCTTGCATTAGCAAGCATACATTTAATGTTGTCTCTACCCACACATGCTGAATGCGACTTTACATTACATGCCTCCACTGTTCTGACATTACCCATCCCCCCGGCTCCACCCCCCTTAGTCTGAACTGAAACCCTTCCGCTATCTGCTCTGTCTCCATTTTGTAAGATACTGTATCCCTCCCCCCTTCCACTAGTTTAAAGTCTCCTCCAACCTTTTAACCATCCTGTCCCCCAGCACAGCAGACCCTCTTCCATTCAGGTGCAATCTATCACAACTATACAGATTGTACCCCAGTGCAAAATGAGCCCAGTGCTCTAAAAACCCAAAGCCCTCCTTCCTGCACCAAGCTTTAAGCCACGCATTGACCTCCATGATCTCCCGCTGCCTTTCCACTGTAGCACGTGGCACAGGTAGGATCTCCGAAAATACTACCTTGGAGGACCTCTTCTTCAGTTTACTTCCTAATTCCCTGAAATCATTCTTCAGGTCCTTCCATCTTCCCCTTACTTTGTCATTGGTACCAATATGGACCATGACAGCTGGGTCATCTCCAGCCCCTCCCAATAATCTATCTACTCTGTCAACCACATGCCTAACACGGGCACCCGGCAGACAGCAAACTGTCCGGTTAAGGCGATCAGCGCGACAGATTACCCTGTCTACTCTCTTAATAATAGAGTCCCCTACCACCACAACCTGTCTAGGCTTACTTGCCCTCTTTATCCCTCCCTTACTTGGTGGGCTGATCCCCCTGCTGTTAGAGGGAGCAGCCTCCTCCAGTACTGCTACACCTGACCTCAAAGGGGCAAATCTGTTGGTGTGCACAAGATCAGGACTAGCCAACCTTTTCCTCTTCCCTCCCCCCCTGCTACCACGTGTCACTGACACCCAGCTACCAACCTGTTACCCAGTTAACTCCACTCCTCCCACACCCCTAGAATCCTCAACTATACTTTGCTCCGTGAGAAGCCGCTCCTTTCAAGATTGTCAATCTGCCTCAGGGTAACGATTTGCCCTTCCAGATCTCCAATATGAACTTCCAGAAGAGCTACACGTTCACACTTGCTACAGAGATATGGACCCTGGAAGGATTCCTCCAGACATGCATGAAGGCCTCCATGCCAGAACTCCCAGGCGCACCCCCTTGCTGTCTCCAAAGAATAAGAAGAGTCGACTGCAGTATGCCAAAAGTCATGTGGACAAACCACAGAAGTTTTGGGATAGTGTTCTGTGGACTGATGAAACAAAATTAGAACTGTTTGGGCCCATGGATCAACGCTATGTTTGGAGGAGGAAGAACAAGGCCTATGAAGAAAAGAGCACCATGCCTACTGTGAAGCATGGTGGGGGGGGGTCAATCATGCTTTGGGGCTGTTTTGCTTCTGCAGGTACAGGGAAGCTTCAGCGTGTGCAAGGTACCATGAATTCTCTTCAGTACCAGGAGATATTGAATGACAATGTGATGCAGTCCGTCACAAACCTGAGGCTTGGGAGACGTTGGACCTTTCAACAGGACAATGATCCCAAGCATACCTCCAAGTCCACTAGAGCATGGTTGCAGATTAAAGGCTGGAACATTTTGGAGTGGCCATCGCAGTCACCTGACTTAAATCCGATTGAGAACCTCTGTGGGACTTAAAGAAAGCAGTGCAGTGCGCAAGCCTAAGAATGTGACTGAACTGGAGGCTTTTGCCCATGACGAATGGGCGAAGATACCCGTAGATCGCTGCAAGACACTTGTGTCAAGCTATGCTTCACGTTTAAAAGCTGTTATAACTGTAAAAGGATGTTGTACTAAGTACTAGATTGAATGTCACTTGGGGGTTGAATAAAACTGATAATGATGTGAGCACAGAAAAGACATTTGTGGTTATTTCATTATAAATGTTATGTTATATTTGTCTGACCTACACGTGCCTCTTTGATTTAATGGTAAGCAAGATGACTGAATGATCAAAATCAATGTCAAACTGGCCAAAACACTCAATTTCAGTGGGGGTTGAATAATTTTGAACACAACTGTATTCTTCAGGGTTGCGACACAGGGTTGCAACACAGGTTATGCCAGTATCAGGGTGGTACAGCATAAAATGAGGACATACTTGTAGCAGATCTCAGTACCCCAACAGGGTAAATCTTCCAATGATGCTTCCTTGCAGGATCCCTCGTGTTCTCCCCAGGCAGACTTTCACGCCTTTCTCCAGTCCTTAGCCGCAGTTTAAAGACAGGTACATGACAGTCTGGCTAGCACCCCCAGAAATAAGCAGAGTCTGTAGATCTTTAGTCTTTCAGGGTTAGATTGGAGCAGACATTGAACACCTTTATTGTGTATATTCAGTTCCAGGAGGGGCTAAATACCTACAGTGGTGAGCGTGGAGCTCCCTAAGCAGGTTATTCGGCAAACGCTGGTGTTTGTGCCAAGTGTGAAATCTGGTAAACATGTGTTTTTATCCTCTGTAACAGTGACAAACACTTGCCTTTTCCTTTTTATGAAACACCCACACCACTGCAGAAGCTTCCCCTGCTGCTGGCTGGAGATTTGTTTTCTGAAAAGCTGGGGTTTGCTGCATAACCTCCGAGTTCGGAGGGGGGGGGCAGTAACTTTATAAACCAGATAAGGTTTTATCTAGCATGTTTCCCTGTATTTTTATTGAAGGTCTTCATGGTCCGGCACATTCTGGAAGGTGTAAAGCCATGTATTACTTGATGGTTAAAGTGTCAGGAATTAAACAAATCTTGCTTTATTTTGTTGTGTCAGCCTGATGCCGCGGCCCCCTGTGATAGTGAAGCAAGGGCTGAGTTTAGCTATACGCTGCATCCAGTTTGGGTGTCTAGTAGTAGTAGCGCACCTTATAAACACTTTCTTACATTGTTATTGCTATCCTCACTAGCCATAGGGCAGTGGTTCTCAGGTCCCCCCCTAAAGGGCCAGATATGAGGCACAGGGGATATGATTTGCTGCTCAGGGATTGCAGGATTCAGTGTCTGACAATTTATCATGTAAGGAACATTTATTTCATGCACTACTTGGGGGGGGGGACAGACCACTAATTTTTTACCAATCAATGCTTTGTGGCGGCGGGTGACTCGCCCTGGATGCGGCTGCTGTTATTTTCTGTATGGGATACCTGCAGCAGATTATCTGCGTCCCCCCCCCCCCGGCTGTAATAGCAAGCGTCTGGGTTTTCTTTACATTACCAGATGATATTTGCCTGTAAAATATGTAAATCTCATGATTGCCTCCTGCTTTAAGTAACCCCTTAGTGACCGGGCGGTTTTACACAAATCCGTCCTTAAGTGACCGCTGCTGTTTTTTTACGTTTCTGCGCAGTTCATGTTTAGGTCAAATTTTCCTCTTACTTATTTATTCAACCCACACATATTATACACCCTTTTTCCCACCATTAAATGGACTTTCTAGAAATACCATTATTTCCATCATATCGAATAATTTACGACAAATAAAAAAAAATGAGAAAAATGGTATAAACACTTTTTCGTAATTTAATCCCCAAAATCTACAACCACCTAAAAGACCCTGGCTAAATAGGATCAAAATTTTGTCCTGAAACTAGAAATACCCAATTTTAATACATCGACTCTGAGGCTCCTATTGCTTCTCTTTCTTGCTTTATTAAACATTGCAGCAAGTGGCAACTAGCAAGAACTTGGAAATATGAAGCATTTATATTGAAATAAAAGAAAAAACACATAACAGTAATAACAGGTATAGATGGTATCTTCCGACACCCCTTCACTCTTTTGGATCGGTCCTCCTTCCTGTCAGAGCCCATCAAACCCGGTCAACATCCCTCCTACTCCTCCTTTTTCTTAGCTGCTCGGCTAAGTCCGATCCCTTCTGGGGGCCCAGACTCCATCACTAAGGGATCTGGCTCGCGTGATTGGCCTTTTGGCAGCGACAAGACTGGCGGTGACACCAGCCCCCTACACTATCGGGCCTTTTTCTCAGGAGGGGTCTCCCCTACACTGCTCGGATCTGTCTCTCGGGAGAGGCCAGACTAGATCTGGAATGGTGGACCGATCACCTCCACTCCTGCAACGGCAGGCCTATCCTGGTATCGCCCCCCGACGATTACCCCAGGTTGGGGTGCTTATTGCGAAGGTTCCTCCACAGGAGGTCGCTGGTCCACTCAGGAACGTCACCTACACATTAACGGCTTGGAACTCTTGGCAGGACTCTTTGCGCTCCAGAGTTTTCTCAAGGATCACACACATCGCTCAGTCCTCCTCCGGATGGACAACTTCCCGGCGGTCTGATACATCAACTCGCTGGGCGGTCCTCGCTCCCTACTTCTGACGACAATGGCTTCCCGCCTTTGGGAATGGTGTTTTCAGACAGGGATCGTAGTCCAGGCGCAGTTTATTCCGGGAATCTCGAATCAATTCGCAGATTGGAACTCGAGACACACGGAAGACTCCGGGGATTGGCGGCTGCGATCGTCAGTGTTTTCCGGCGTGGCGGCCCTCTGGGGGCCGTTTCACGCGGACTAATTTGCCTGCCGTCTCAACGCTCATCTCCCGCTCTTCTACAGTTGGCGTCCAGACCCACTGGCCGAAGCAACGGACGCTTTCCTGCAGGATTGGTCCGGGGCTCGCCAGTACACCTTCCCGCCATTTCAGTTGATCGCTCGCACGCTGCGACAGGTCAGGACCCAGCCGGTCCAGGTGGTTTTAATCACCCGTTTTGGCAGAACCAGCATTGGTTCCCGATCCTGTTTGGAACTCCTAGTGGATATTCCACGTTATCTCCCAACTCTCCTGGATCTCCTGGTAGTCACTCATCCGGACACCCTCACCCGCTACTATCCACAGGCCACAGTCTGTTGTTGGCCTCGCTGGTATCGGGACGCCCGGGGAGCCAGAGAGATTTCGGAACTAGATCCTGTTATGGCAGCAGCAGAAGGCCCCGTGGCAGCAGAAGGCCCCGTGGCAGCAGAAGTCCCTGTGGCAGCAGCAGAAGTCCACGTGGCAGCAGATGGCCCCTGTGGCAGGGCAGACAGCCCTGTGGCAGCAAGTAGGCCCTGTGGCAACAGACCGGGCCCTGTGGCAGCACAGCCGGCCCCCGTGGCAGCAGACGGCCCGTGGCAGCAGAAGGCCCTGTGGCAGCAAAACCCTGTGGCAGCAGAAGGCCCTGTGGCAGCAGACGGCCCTGTGGCAGCAGGCGGCCCTGTGGCAACAGACGGCCGGTGGCAGCAGAAGGCCCCGTGGCAGCAGAAAGCCCTGTGGAGCAGAAGGGCCCGTGGCAGGAGAAGGGCCCGTGGCAACAGATGGCCCTGTGGCAGGAGACAGCCCTGTGGCAGCAGGTAGGGCCCTGTGGCAACAGATGGCCCTGTGGCAGCAGAAGGGCCCGTGGCAACAGATGGCCCTGTGGCAGGAGACAACCCTGTGGCAGGAGACAGCCCTGTGGCAGTAGAAGGCCCTGTGGCAGCAGAAGGCCCTGTGGCAGCAGCAGCCAGCCCTGTGGCAGCAGAAGGGCCCGTGGCAGCAGAAGGGCCCATGGCAGCAGAAGGGCCCGTGGCAGCAGAAGGCCCCGTGGCAACAGATGGCCCTGTGGCAGGAGACATCCCCGTTGCAACAGAAGGCCCTGTGGCAGCAGAAGGCCCTGTGGCAGCAGCCAGCCCTGTGGCAGCAGAAGGCCCTGTGGCAGCAGAAGGCCCCGTGGCAGCAAAAGGGCCTGTGGCAGCAGAAGGGCCCTGTGGCAGCAGCTGGCCCTGTGGCAGCAGAAGGACCTGTAACAGCAGAAGGACCCATGGCAACAGAAGGCCCTGTGGCAGCAGAAGAGTCAGTGGCAGCAGAAGGCCTCGTGGCAGCAGAAGGCCCCGTGGCATCAGAAGGCCCCGTGGCAGCAGAAGGCCCGTGGCAGCAGAAGGCCCGTGGCAGCAGAAGGCACTGTGGCAGCAGAAGGCCCTGTTGCAGCAGAAGGGCACGTGGAAGCAGAAGGGCCCCAATGCAGCAGAAGGGCCCGTGGCAGCAGAAGGCCCTGTGGCAGCAGCCAGTCTGTGGCAGCAGACGGCCCCGTGGCAGCAGAAGGCCCCGTGGCAGCAGAAGGGCCTGTGGCAGCAGAAGGCCCCGTGGCAGCAAAAGGGCCCCATGGCAGCCGAAGTCTCCGTGGCAGCAGAGGCAGAAGTAGGCCCTGTTGCAGCAGAAGGGCACGTGGAAGCAGAAGGGCCCCAAGGCAGCAGAAGGGCCCGTGGCAGCAGAAGGCCCTGTGGCAGCAGCCAGCCTGTGGCAGCAGAAGGGCACGTGGAAGCAGAAGGGCCCCAAGGCAGCAGAAGGGCCCGTGGCAGCAGAAGGCCCTGTGGCAGCAGCCAGCCTGTGGCAGCAGAAGGCCCCGTGGCAGCAGAAGGGCCCTGTGGCAGCAGCTGGCCCTGTGGCAGCAGAAGGACCTGTAACAGCAGAAGGACCCATGGCAACAGAAGGCCCTGTGGCAGCAGAAGAGTCAGTGGCAGCAGAAGGCCTCGTGGCAGCAGAAGGCCCCGTGGCAGCAGAAGGCCCGTGGCAGCAGAAGGCCCTGTGGCAGCAGAAGGCACTGTGGCAGCAGAAGGCCCTGTTGCAGCAGAAGGGCACGTGGAAGCAGAAGGGCCCCAATGCAGCAGAAGGGCCCGTGGCAGCAGAAGGCCCTGTGGCAGCAGCCAGTCTGTGGCAGCAGACGGCCCCGTGGCAGCAGAAGGCCCCGTGGCAGCAAAAGGGCCCCATGGCAGCCGAAGTCTCCGTGGCAGCAGAGGCAGAAGTAGGCCCTGTTGCAGCAGAAGGGCACGTGGAAGCAGAAGGGCCCCAAGGCAGCAGAAGGGCCCGTGGCAGCAGAAGGCCCTGTGGCAGCAGCCAGCCTGTGGCAGCAGAAGGCCCCGTGGCAGCAGAAGGGCCTGTGGCAGCAGAAGGCCCCGTGGCAGCAAAAGGGCCCCATGGCAGCCGAAGTCTCCGTGGCAGCAGAGGCAGAAGTAGGCCCTGTGGCAGGAGATAGCCCTGTGGCAGCAGAAGGGCACCATGGAAGCAGAAGGGCCCCGTGGCAGCAGAAGGGCCCGTGGCAGCAGAAGGGCACCGTGGAAGCAGAAGGGCCCTGTGGCAGCAGAAGGGCCCGTGGCAGGAGAAGGGCCCGTGGCAACAGATGGCCCTGTGGCAGCAAAAGGGCCCGTGGCAACAGATGGCCCTGTGGCAGCAAAAGGGCCCGTGGCAACAGATGGCCCTGTGGCAGGAGACAGCCCTGTGGCAGGAGACAGCCCTGTGGCAGGAGACAGCCCTGTGGCAGGAGACAGCCCTGTGGCAGGAGACAGCCCTGTGGCAGGAGACAGCCCTGTGGCAGGAGACAGCCCTGTGGCAGGAGACAGCCCTGTGGCAGGAGACAGCCCTGTGGCAGAGACAGCCCTGTGGCAGCAGAAGGCCCTGTGGCAGCAGAAGGCCCTGTGGCGGCAGCAGCCAGCCCTGTGGCAGCAGAAGGGCCCGTGGCAGGAGAAGGGCCCGTGGCAACAGATGGCCCTGTGGCAGCAGAAGGGCCCGTGGCAACAGATTGGCCTGTGGCAGGAGACATCCCTGTGGCAGCAGAAGGCCCTGTGGCAGCAGAAGGCCCTGTGGCGGCAGCAGAAGGGCCCGTGGCAACAGATGGCCCTGTGGCAGCAGAAGGGCCCTGTGGCAGGAGACGGCCCTGTGGCAGCAGAAGGGCACCATGGAAGCAGAAGGCCCCCGGGGCAGCAGAAGGGCCCGTGGCAGCAGAAGGGCCCTGTGGCAGCAGAAGGGCCCTGTGGCAGCAGAAGGCCTGTGGCAGCAGAAGGGCCTGTGGCAGCAGAAGGGCCTGTGGCAGGAGACATCCCTGTGGCAGGAGACATCCCTGTGGCAGGAGACATCCCTGTGGCAGGAGACATCCCTGTGGCAGGAGACATCCCTGTGGCAGGAGACATCCCTGTGGCAGGAGACATCCCTGTGGCAGGAGACATCCCTGTGGCAGGAGACATCCCTGTGGCAGGAGACATCCCTGTGGCAGGAGACATCCCTGTGGCAGGAGACGGCCCTGTGGCGGCAGCAGAAGGGCCCGTGGCAGGAGAAAGCCCTGTGGCAGGAGACAGCCCTGTGGCAGGAGACAGCCCTGTGGCAGGAGACAGCCCTGTGGCAGGAGACAGCCCTGTGGCAGGAGACAGCCCTGTGGCAGGAGACAGCCCTGTGGCGGCAGCAGAAGGGCACCGTGGCAGCAGAAGGGCACCGTGGCAGCAGAATGCCCTGTGGCAGGAGACAGCCCTGTGGCAGCAGAAGAGCACTGTGGAGCAGAAGGGCCCCGTGGCAGCAGAGGGCCCCGTGACAGCAGAATGCCCTGTGGCAGGAGACAGCCCTGTGGCAGCAGAAGAGCACTGTGGAGCAGAAGGGCCCCGTGGCAGCAGAGGGCCCCATGGCAGCAGAGGGCCCTGTGGCAGCAGCCAGCCTGTGGCAGCAGAAGGCCCCGACGGACCATACAGACACCCAGGGCTGGTACCCTGCCACGGGGAAACAACTGGCCCGGGTGGGACGTTGAGGGCTTTTTCTCCTCTTGGTCTCCTAGCCCCTCGCTGGTGGGCAGCCTTGCTGGCACTATTTCCTGGGGCCATGAACCGCTGGGGAGGGATACCGCCTGTACCTTCTCCCGGTGTGTCGGATATAATCTCTGCACGTGAATACAACACGTTTATATATATTGGATTTATCAGCCAAACCTCCAATATGTCTATATTGGACTTACTGGACCTACCTCGGCAGTCGTCTCCAATATATCAGGGATTATTATTTCATAAGAAACTTATACGAGACACAAATATCAATCGTCTATATCTCTTAGAAATTATCCTGAATTCTTTTAATTGTCTGTGTTTTGCTTTAAAAAATACAATAATCAATAATCTGATAAAAATATATATATATTTATTAAGTATACAAAAGAATTTCAAATCTCATATCATAAACAACAATTTATAAACCACACTCCATCAGCATATAAAAACTAGCTTCACAATATATGTATCTCCGGTTAGTAACTGCATATATGATTAATATCATTTACCTTATCAGTTAGTAACTAATACACAAATGGTTAATAAACATTTCTGCTTAATACAACATGCATTTCCCAGCAAACAATGTTTAACCAGCCAGCTCTTATAGATATATATATATATATCTCTATGCTACATGGATCAACAAAAGATGAGCTAATTTATTGATAAGTAATAAAAACTTATTTAATGAATCCTCCCCTAATCTCGAGAATTAAACTTCTAATCTTTTGCTTTTTATTTTGTAGTTATATAATTCCTTGCTATATTAATTTTAATCACAGTAATTTCCAAATTCAATATATATATTGGTATCAATCTTGCAACATTTCTTTAGGAATAAATCCTTATATCCACTTCTTCATATTTCTATCTGCAGAATAGAATTACTTAGAATTTGGATTTTAACCTTATCCGAGAAGTCTCAGTCTACGTTGCAAAAATCTCTACAAATATATTTTTACATTAATTCTTTATTTCATACATTACCTGTCCAATTTGGATGTTGATGAGTCTGCCTTGGAATTTTCTATGTGATGCTTTGTTTTGGAATATGTGAAAATTATCGATATTAGATAATCAATGCATGTGAGTTAGAGATTTGGTGAGAATATTAATTGCCTCATGTCTTGGGATCTGAGTGCATGGTGATGTGAGTCTGATGTGAGTCTCTGTCTGTTGAAATCTCTGACTGACTTACAAAAGAACCTTTGCCGCCTATTATACCCAATTTGACGTCATGGTTAATTATTTTTACTATCCTCTAGAGGGCAGTATTGCACTTATATTAATTCCATTATTTCTTTTATTTCTTTTTAATATCTTATCTTGGGTCAAAAGGTCAGACTAACTTAACAAAGAACCTTGTCTTCTAACTACTAGACTGTCTCTGTCTTGAGATTTATAGCTCTCCTCCCTTTTGGTTGCTTAGATCAGCTAAATTCTTTCCTGGTTAACTCACAGAATATATTCTTTATATACTTTCTACAATATTTTGGAGTACATATTTCATACTGTAATTATAATAAAATATACCTTGATTATAAACATATATTTTGTGAATATAATTCTATATTACAGAATGCTTTAACTCTTATTCCTATACTCAAAAGACAAAATCTCTTTTGTTTTAAAAATTTAAAACAGACCAATAAATTTACTTATGACATGTCTTAGCATTATCTCACATTCATTCTAGGTTCCTTCATGTCTGGGACTTCTTAACCCAGGAATGAACTTTGTAAAAAAAAAAAATCTTCATTTCTAAACCTAGAGAATATTTTGAAAGAAAAACGGTCTTTAAAACAAAATGGCTACAAGCATCCATTTTAAATTCTCCTTTTCTGTGTAATATACCCGACAGGTGCCACAGTCAGCCGCAGGAAAAACGGGCCGATAGCACCCTTTTCTGGTGCCTCGATCAGACGCTGGGTGGGAGATGGGGTGACCGGTGTCTCCAGAAAAAGTGGTTGTGGATCTAGGCCGTCTGCCCAGCGTCTCGGGGTCACCCAGTTGCAAATCCCAGCACCATCAACAATTCCACAATGGGAGTCTCCCACATCCTGGGGAACGGGAGCAGCAGCACGCCGTTGCTTGGCACAGGGGACACCTCCACCCTCACGCTGGGGCTCAAAACGTTGGGGAGCGAGACATGCCATCTCCCCTTGCGGGATTATTACCTGTTGCTGGGGAGAGGTACCGCCAGTACTCTCTACCTGGGGTAGCCGCTGCTGTGGTGGAAGGAGACCGACTGACCCCACACCCTGGAACTCGTAATGCGGCGCACCACACCCCTGTTACACACACACACACACACACACACACACACACACACACAGACCAGACCAGGGGCGGCTGTTCGAATGCTCTATCGGCATTCGGACAGGCACCTGGAGCTCTCCGTTCATACTTACCATCCTGAGCGACGCCGGTAAAGTGCTGACGGATTTTGTGGTTTATAATTATTTAAATACAGAAAAAATGGCATCGCGCCCATACTCACTTATTTTTGGAGGGGCAGCAACTGCCAGGAGTAACAGCCCAGTCAATGTATAAAACATAACAAGGAAAGAGTGTCATCTGCGCTCATTTCTATGTGTTCCATGTACAACAAAAATGAGGTTTTGTTTGTTTCAATGGCCATTGCAACGTAAGCCCACTCGCCACTTCAAGGCACCTCTTTAGAGTGGGTACCTAACAATTGTAACCAAAATGCCGCTCTACTGAGCAGTTCCAAGCCCCTCCAACTGCTTTTCAGCGAAGGAGAGGCAAAGATGTGGCTTTTATTTATACACGCACCAAACACTTCCCATGTGGGATCCAAAACAAAAACATGGAAAGAGGAACAGCTGCAGAACGACGGACTGGTGTTACAAGCATGATATACATAAATACAGAAAAAATGGCGTCGCGCCCATACTCACTTATTTTTGGAGGGGCAGCAACTGCCAGGAGTAACAGCCCAGTCAATGTATAAAACATAACAAGGAAAGAGTGTCATCTGCGCTCATTTCTATGTGTTCCATGTACAACAAAAATGAGGTTTTGTTTGTTTCAATGGCCATTGCAACGTAAGCCCACTCGCCACTTCAAGGCACCTCTTTAGAGTGGGTACCTAACAATTGTAACCAAAAGGCCGCTCTACTGAGCAGCTCCAAGCCCCTCCAACGGCTTTTCAGCGAAGGAGAGGCAAAGATGGTGGCTTTTATTTATACACGCACCAAACACTTCCCATTTGGGATCCAAAACAAAAACATGGAAAGAGGAACAGCTGCAGAACGACGGACTGGTGTTACAAGCATGATATACATAAATACAGAACAAATGGCGTCGCGCCCATACTCACTTATTTTTGGAGGGGCAGCAACTGCCAGGAGTAACAGCCCATAATTATTTGTTTATCATATCAGATTTGAAACTTTTTTTATACGTTATAAATATATATATGTTTTTATCTGATTATTGATTTCTTCAAAGCAAAACACAGACAAATAAAAGAATTTAGGAGAATTTATAATAAATATAAACGATTGATATTTGTGTCTCGTATAAGTTTCTTATTGAATAATAATCCCTGAAAGGACAGGCCCTGCAGCTGCACTCCGCATTCATATTTACCTTCCTGAGCAACGCCGACGTGGGAGCCTTCCAACGAGCGCACGCGTGGAAGCTTTACCGGCGTCACTCAGGAAGGCAAGTATGATCGCGAAGAGCAGCTGCAGGGCCTGTCCGAATGCCAATAGAGCATTCAGACAGCCGCCCCAGCCCCTCGGATGCTGGCTTCCGGTATCAGGGGAAATATCGGGGGCACTGCACGAGTACCAAGTACTCCTGCAGTGCCCGGTATCGACACTGATACTAGTATCGGTGCAACCCTATTAAAAACATCAGTTACTCATTCAAAAAACAGTAAAAGTCAGCACCCTTGGCACAGTTTTCGCGGCACACTTGCCATTGGGCCAGGCTGAAGACCATTGTGTTTGAAAGAGGGCATCCTCTATATAAATCCATGTTGAATTCAGTGGCCCAATGGCAATTAACCCTTTGAACACATCAGTTACTTATTCAAAACAGTAAAAGTCAGCACAGTTGGCACAGATTTTTCTGCCCAAATTGCAGTTGGGTCAGGCTAGATCTGACATTGTTTGATACCGCTATATAAATCCATGTTAAAATCATTGGCACAATTGTAATTAACCATTTAAAAACAGGTTTTTATTGAAATTTTACTTCGTATTAAACCGAATCAGAAACCAGCTTCCACAAATAAGTAACCGGCCGAATAAGGCTAGGGACAGATGAGCGCATTTTCTGCGGCCACCGTCAAAATGTACGTCGATGCGTGCGCACGCATTTTTTCACGGAATACGCTTAAGTGGTCAGACGATGCGCAATTCTGGACGTATTTCATGACGATGGGGTGAAAAGAAGTCTAGGGAAATCCGGCTGTTTGAACGTTATGTTGGCCGCACACTAGCAGCGTCTGACATCTCCTAATCACGCACACACGCTGCCATGCGGCCGCAGCGCACTCTGTACGTCAGTACCAGCGGTTTAACGTTCTCGAAAAAATGCGTTCATTTTCCACTTGCGTTGCGCGGCCGGACTTTTGTGCGACCGTACTTCGTATATTGGCTGTCATTGCCCGTCATCTGCTGCTAGTGCGGCCGTGATTATGTGCGCCAGAACGCGCGTTCGCACTGCCTCAGTCTGACCCTAGCCTAAGAAACTAACTGCTGCCGCGTCGCCGAGCTTGGATTAATGTCAATCTATGAATTAACAGCGAGCATAAAGGAAACGCTTCAGGCCCGCAGTTGGGACACTAGGTCGGCCATGTTTTCCTGGACACAGTTTCATGCAGAGGGGAGCACGGGGAAAGTGCTGCCCTGCAACATGTATAATGCAGGAAGGAAGTGAAGGCAGGTCACATGGGATTCCTTACCTGCAGCATATGGATTCTACGGTAATCTCTTATTTTAGCCTCTTTTATTAAGGCCATCAAGCCAATTTAGTATTTTAGCGTCTTTTATTCTCAGAGCTGCTGCTGTGAAGATAATATTTATACAATGTTGCAAGAAAGCTTTGAGTTTCGCCCTCCCATACCAAGTTTTGCTGACTCAACAAATTCACTGCTATAGGTATTTTACATAATTGTTGTTTTTTTCATCTAACCATTACACAAAACTACCTTAAATAACTGCTGTTGTTAACCCCTAAATAACTGCTGTTATTAACCCCTTCACTACTGAGTTATTTCACCTTTCACAGTTTTGTGCCCATCATGTTTAAACGAGATTTGAAGTCATGTTTTATTGTAGGAGCCAGACAAATCATATATCCTTTTTGCCAGCAGACTCGGCAGATTCATAATATATCATAATTCTATGTATACATCATGCCGGGCCACAATGCCAGCGTTCCATTCCATTCCAACGGGCTTTGATCTATACAGTGGCGACTCTAGGAACAATATTTAGGGGGGGCACAGAAGATACCGCAGTCAAAACTGGGGGGGCACTAATCATTTTCACCACTAAATCATATCACTGAATAAAACTAAGGGCCCTATCACCTGGTGTGAGCTAAAACACCATCACTAAAGGAAAAATTTAGTGCGAGACGCTAAAACTTACAGGGTTATTCAGAGAGGTGAAAAGCAGGAGAATGACTGGAGAATGGAAAATTCTTGGTCAAAGAATCGGCTATTTTGACCTAGAATTTTCCATTCTCCAGTCATTCTCCTGCTTTTCACCTTTTTCTGAATAACCCTGTTAGTGCCTGACGACCTACTAACCTCACCTCACCTTGACTGCAGTAGTCCATGAACAAGGTCGTTTGGCGCACGCTACGGAAACTCTAAGACCCAAGTTGAGACCCAGCGCTAATGCGGTTGTGTACAGGATAGAACGCTTTTTCTTTTCCATACCTATCCCCCACCCTCACAAGCTTGAATATGAACACATCCAGTGAATAACCTCTCACCCCTGCATTATTAAAATCCTCCACGGTGGCCGTATCATCCATGTTTTGATGCACACATATATTAAGGCTGATGGGCATTGCATGATAAATGCCTCCCAGCACCATGTAGAATCATTACACTGCATTTAATAGATCCAAAAGGAAGGCCAGGTGTACGACAAAAATTTCCCTGCTACAGCATATAAACAATACATGTTTTAGGGCAAGACTTATCCATGTGTTCCTTTAAACATGGTCCACACAGTCACCCTAATAATCAACTGCTTACATACTATGAATAGCCCCCAGCATAAAATGTTTAAAATTAGGCAATATATTAGAATTAGGATATATGTGGATAAAGGATACATTTATAATAGAGCCGACTGCAACAGCAGCGACATTGCTGACCATATCCATTGCTATGGTGTATGGGGCCAAGAGAACACCTGTGCTGCATTCCTTTCAGTTGCCTGTTAATTTTGGACGAGGACCTGTTTTTTCTGTTTTTTTGGAGTTAGCACCAGGGCTGAGCAGTAGGTAAAATGTTGCAATTAGTGCACCTCAAAAAATTTAGTGCTGGCACCAAGTGATCTGTAAAGATATCTAGCACTCCCCATGTTAAGTATAGGATGCGGAAAGTACAGTAAGCTCACGGTACAAATCGCTAATAGCGACGCGCTAAGTGATTTTTCCCATTTGTAGCGGGAGGCAAACGATCTGTTGGTCAGGCGCTAGACTGAATTAAAATCACGCCGACGCAAGGGTTAGCTCACACCAGGTAATAGTGCCCTAAATAAGTATATATATATATATATAATTACAAAACCCCAGAGTAATGTGATGCAATGATGCCTTTTTGTTGTACTAACCTGATACTTAAATTCAATATTTTATTTGACGCAATTTGGCAGTTTCCGCTGAATGTCTGATAACTGCTTCAGCGACTCCACTTTTAGCAAATTACAGTGACCATTCACTAAATAGGGAATTCACCTTATTTTCTGCAAATTAAATTCCCCGAAATGTGACGGAAAGCAGAGGATCTACAGATCATTAGACCCTTTAGATTCTAACTTCCATAATAACCCCTAAAATGTCTTAAACAAGAGAAATGCAATAAAAATAATAAACAATGTGGCATTTAGCTACCCCTTAACCCCTAAAATGCCATTAATCAAGGGAAAACATGAAATGAATACACTGAGCCATGTAGCCAACCCATTAACCCCTAAAATGCAATTAATCAAGGAAAAAACAAATGTATACTGTGAGGGATGAAGTCTGCCCATTAACCCTTAATATACAACTATACCAAGGCATAAACTAACGTAATACACAATGTAATGTATAGTCTGAACATTAACCATTTCACTGCTGAGTCATTTCAACCCTGTAAAAATGTTTATGTTTAAGTGCACGTTTTTATTTGATGTTCTATGACTTTTACATCACACTGAATATGGTCATGTGGGGTATCATTGGAAAGGCCAGAATCTGCCCTTTCAAATGACACCTAGTTCATCCATATATGATGCATAGCTACGGAGATACTTTGGTCCGAATTAGTGTGGGAAGCTGGATGCTGATTTTTGGTGGGGGGGGGGCACATGGGGGGGCAAGGAATAACCTAGGGGGGGGGCAATTGCCCCCCCCTTGCCCCCCTGTAGAGTCGCCTATGGATCTATATGTTGATGGAGTGCAGACCGGAGGTTTGGAGTACAGATATCGGGAGGTTCTGGCCATTGTGGTAAATGTTGTTTTGCACATTTATTTGTGCTCTATTTTTGTGAGTTTGTTTTAAACTGTGATTTTTTTAACATTTAGATTTTTCAGCGCATGCTTTATTAACCCACTAAGAAGCAAAATCGCTCTTTCAAGATATCAATCTACTGTGAACCCTAGGAGTACCCTAACTGTATCTGGGGGGGCTCCAGAAGGATTTTTTCTATTTCCACCTATCGTGCGTTCTTCAATCTACGTCACAGTCTTGGATCTGCACCCAGATACTGACACGCATGCGCCGGATTCCCCCTTTGGATACCTCCTCCGCTGCTCTCCAATCCAGTCAAAAATGCAGTCCGTCCGACTACGTGCCATCACTCACACACAAAGCTACGCAGATGTGGCGCACTCTGTGCGTCCGTCCTAGCGGTTTGATGTTCTTGCCTAAATTGCGTCCGGTGCCACGTGCGCTGTGCTTAAGTTTTTTTTTTCTCCACATGGTTGAAATGGGTTAACGCCCAGACTATACAGTATTTCACATTGTGTATTAATTTAGCTTTTTCTCTTAATGCCATTTTAGGGGTTAATGGATAGGCTACATGCTTCAGTGTATACATTTCATGTTTTCCCTTGATTACCGCCATTTTATGGGTTAACGTGTAGGCTCTGGCCCAGAGTGGCCATCGGGCATGCTGGGCGTTTGCAGCTAGCCTCTCGGGCCAGACGGCCGTCAACATAACCAGCCACACTGAGAGGCAGCCTAGGCTGACTTTAAAATCACATCCGGTGCACCCTATGATCTAGTCAGCGGGAGCCGGATGGCCGCTGGCCCCCGCTGATTAGGTCACAGGGCACGGCGCATGACGTCCGCAGCCCTATGCCCTTGCGGCAGATGTCACGCAACGCACTATGTAACTAAATCAATGGGGGCTCCCTCTGATTAGGTCACAGGGCACGCCGCGTGACATCAGCCGCCAGGGCCTAGGGCGGCACATGGTGCACCCTGTGTCAGAATCAGAAGGGGCCAGTTGCCATAGAAGTTCGCAGGGCCACAGCTCCACAGTAATGTGCAGTGTTTACTATTGAGCGCTGACACCTTCCTAAACACTGCATGTTACTGTGGTGCTCTGTGACACCCTCCTAAACACTGCTGCGTGGTATTACAGAGCTCCACAGTAATGTGCAGTGTGTATGAGGGTGCCATAGAGCTCCACAGTAATGTGCAGTGTGTATGAGCATATCACAGAGCTCCACAGCAATGAAACTCACAGTAATGTGCGCTGTGTAGAAAAAAAAAAAAGTTGACTGCTCAATCCAAAATGCCCGGGCCTATTTTTTGTCCCAGTCCGGCCTGGGTAGGCTACATATTTCACAGTGTATTTATTTAATGTTCTCCCTCAATTAATGGCACTTTAGGGGTTAAGGGGTAGGCTCAATGCCACACCGTTTAATTTTTTATTGTATTTCCCTGGGTTTATGCATTTTAGGAAGTTAGAAACTAACGGGTCTATTCACCTTTAGACCCTTTGCTTTTCGCAACATTTCGGCGAATCCATTTTGCCAAAATATGGTGAATTCCCCATTTAGCGAATCGTCACCGTAATTTGTGAAAATTGAAGTCTCTGCAGCAGTTATCTGACGTTGGCGAAAAACGGTGAATAAAATCGTGAATTTAACCCCTTCACTGCTGAGCCATTTCACCTCTGTGTGCGGAGCTTATTTTTTACCAGTTTTGCTCATCATGTTTAAATGTGATTTGAAGTCATGTTTTATTATACGACACAGGCACATTATATATCACTTTGTACAGCAGACTCGCGGGGGGAGGGGGGCACAGATCTCACATGGCAAACACATAGGGGGGCATATAGCATTAAAGGTCACATGGGGGGGCACAGACGTCACGAAAGCAAACCAAAACACTGCAAAGTAAAACACACACACATGGGGGGGCACATAGTATTAAAGGGCAGATGGAGAGGGCAGATGGAGGGGGCAACCCTATTAAAAACAGTTATTCAAAACAGTAAAAATCAGCACCCATGGCACTGTTTTCGTGGTAAGAGGTGAAATGGCTTAGCAGGGAAAGGGTTAATAGAGGACAACCCACACCAAACAAACGCATGTGATATCAGGAGGTTTTGCAGTCAGTGCGGGGGGCGGGGGGCACAGACCTCACATGGCAAACACATAGGGGGGCACATGGCGTAGGGCCACGAAACGCTCAGTAGGACTCACCAGCTTCTGTTTGGGCTTTTTCACTCATAGGAAACGAATCACGAGGCCCAACAGGACGATTAACGACAATAGGAAGGTTATTCCAAAAAAGATGATGTCTGTGTCATCCTCCGAGAGAGAAAAGGAGCAGAGAGGAGAGAACAGGAGCGGAGAGGAGAGAAAAGATTATGAGCTGGAGCCCGTGAGAAACTGGCCCTCCATCACCAACGGCCCCCTCGCCAACGGCCCCCCTCGCCAACGGCCCCCCTCGCCAACGGCCCCCCTCGGCAAGGGCCCCCTCGCCAACGGCCCCCGTCTCCACTCGCCAACGGCCCCCTCGCCAACGGCCCCCCTCGCCAACGGCCCCCGTCTCCACTCGCCAACGGCCCCCTCGCCAACGGCCCCCCTCGCCAACGTCCCCCTCCTCCAACGTCCCCCCTCGCCAACGACCCCCCTCGCCAACGACCCTCGCCAACGACCCCCGTCTCTCCAACGGCCCCTCGCCAACGGCACCCTCGCCAACGGCCCCACTCGCCAACGGCCCCCTCGCCAATGCCCCCCTCGCCAACGCCCCCTCGCCAACGCCCCCTCGCCAACGCCCCCTCGCCAACGCCCCCTCGCCAACGGCCCACTCCCAACGCCCCCTCGCCAACGGCCCCCTCGCCAACGGCCCCCTCGCCAACTATCCCAGTCGCCAACGGCCCCCTCTCCAACTGTCCCAGTCGCCAACGGCCCCCCTCGCCAACGTTCCCCGTCGACAACGGCCCCCGTCGCCAACGTTCCCCGTCGCCAACGGCCCCTGTCGCCAACGGCCCCCGTACGCGGCAACAGGGACGGCGGCAAACGGTACGGCGGCAAAAGGGACGGCGTCAAAAAGGGACGGCGGCAAAAGGGACGGCGGCAAAAGGGACGGCGGCAAAAGGGACGGCGGCAAAAGGGACGGCGGCAAAAGGGACGGCGGCAAAAGGGACGGCGGCAAAAGGGACGGCGGCAAAAGGGACGGCGGCAAAGGGGACGGCGGCAAAGGGGACGGCGGCAAAGGGGACGGCGGCAAAGGGGCGGCGGCAAAGGGGCGGCGGCAAAGGGGCGGCGGCAAAGGGGGCGGCGGCAAAGGGCACGGCGGCAAAGGGCACGGCGGCAAAGGGCACGGCGGCAACGGGGACGGCGGCAACGGGGACTGCGGCAACGGGGACGGCGGCAACGGGGACGGCGGCAACGGGGACGGCGGCAACGGGGACGGCGGCAACGGGGACGGCGGCAACGGGGACGGCACCAAAAGGGACAACGGCAACAGGGACAACGGCAACAGAGACAACGGCAACAGAGACAACGGCAACAGGGACAACGGCAACAGGGACAACGGCAACAGGGACAACGGCAACAGGGACAACGGCAACAGGGACAACGGCAACAGGGACAAGGAAGGTTATTCCAAAAAAGAAGATGTCTGTGTCATCCTCCGAGAGAGAAAAGGAGCAGAGAGGAGAGAACAGGAGCGGAGAGGAGAGAAAAGATTATGAGCTGGAGCCCGTGAGAAACTGGCCCTCCATCACCAACGGCCCCCCTCGCCAACGGCCCCCCTCGCCAACGGCCCCCCTCGGCAAGGGCCCCCTCGCCAACGGCCCCCGTCTCCACTCGCCAACGGCCCCCTCGCCAACGGCCCCCGTCTCCAACGGCCCCCCTCGCCAACGGCCCCCGTCTCCACTCGCCAACGGCCCCCTCGCCAACGGCCCCCCTCGCCAACGTCCCCCTCCTCCAACGTCCCCCCCGCCAACGACCCCCCTCGCCAACGACCCTCGCCAACGACCCCCGTCTCCAACGCCCCCTCGCCAACGGCACCCTCGCCAACGCCCACTCGCCAACGGCCCCTCGCCACGGCCCCCTCGCCAACGCCCCCCTCGCCAACGCCCCCCTCGCCAACGCCCCCTCGCCAACGGCCACTCGCAACGCCCCCTCGCCAACGGCCCCCCTCGCAACGGCCCCCCTCGCAACTATCCCAGTCGCCAACGGCCCCCTCTCCAACTGTCCCAGTCGCCAACGGCCCCCCTCGCCAACGTTCCCCGTCGACAACGGCCCCCGTCGCCAACGTTCCCGTCGCCAACGGCCCCTGTCGCCAACGGCCCCCGTACGCGGCAACAGGGACGGCGGCAAACGGTACGGCGGCAAAAGGGACGGCGTCAAAAAGGACGGCGGCAAAAGGGACGGCGGCAAAAGGGACGGCGGCAAAAGGGACGGGCGGGACGGCGGCAAAAGGGGGCGCAAAAGGGACGGCGGCAAAGGACGGCGGCAAAAGGGACGGCGGCAAAAGGGACGGCGGCAAAAGACGCGGCAAAGGGGCGGCGGCAAAGGACGGCGCAAAAGGGACGGCGGCAAAGGGGCGGCGGCAAAGGGGCGGCGGCAAAGGGCGCGCGGCAAAGGGCGCGGCGGCAAAGGCGGCGGCAAAGGGGCGGCGCAAAGGGCGCGGCGGCAAAGGGGGGCGGCGGCAAAGGGGAAGGCGGCGGCAAAGGGCACGGCGGCAAAGGCACGGCGGCAACGGACGCGGCAACGGGGACGGCGGCAACGGACGGCGGCAACGGGGACGGCGGCAACGGGACGCGGCAACGGGGACGGCGGCAACGGACGGCACCAAAAGGGACAACGGCAACGGGGACAACGGCAACAGGGACAACGGCAACAGGGACAACGGCAACAGGGACAACGGCAACAGGGACAACGGCAACAGGGACAACGGCAACAGGGACAACGGCAACAGGGAAAAGGAAGGTTATTCCAAAAAAGAAGATGTCTGTGTCATCCTCCGAGAGAGAAAAGGAGCAGAGAGGAGAGAAAAGATTATGAGCTGGAGCCCGTGAGAAACTGGCCCTCCATCACCAACGGCCCCCCTCGCCAACGGCCCCCCTCGCCAACGGCCCCCTCGCCAACGGCCTCCTCGCAAGGGCCCCGTCTCCAACGGCCCCCTCGCCAACGGCTCCGTCTCCACTCGAAACGGCCCTCGCCAACACGCCTCACCAAGCCCCCTCGCCAGTCCCCTCCTCCAACGTCCCCCTCGCCAACGACCCCCTCGCCAACGGCCCCACTCGCCAACGCCCCCTCGCCAACGCAACCCTCGCCAACGCCCCCTGCCAACGTTCCCCGTGACAACGGCCCCCGTCGCCAACGTTCCCGTCGCCAACGGCCCCTGTCACAACGGCCCCGTACGCGGCAACAGGGACGGCGGCAAAGGTACGGCGGCAAAAAGGGACGGCGTCAAAAAGGGACGGCGGCAAAAGGGGACGGCGCGGCAAAAGGGGACGGCGGCAAAAGGGGACGGCGGCAAGGGGACGGCGGCAAAAGGGGACGGCGGCAAAGGGGACGGCGGCAAAGGGGACGGCGGCAAAAGGGGACGGCGGCAAAAGGGGACGGCGGCAAAGGGGACGGTGGGCAAAAGGGACGCGGCAACGGGGACGGCGGCAACGGGGACGTCGCCAAAAGGGACAACGGCAACAGGGACAACGGCAACAGGGACAACGGCAACAGGGACAACGGCAACAGGGAAAAGGAAGGTTATTCCAAAAAAGAAGATGTCTGTGTCATCCTCCGAGAGAGAAAAGGCGCAGAGAGGAGAGAACGGAGTGAAGAGGATAGAAAAGATTATGAGTTGGAGCCCGTGAGAAACTAACCCTCCATCACCAACGGCCCCCTCGCCAACGGCCCCCTCGCCAACGGCGCCCCTCGGCAAGGGCCCCGTCGCCAACGGCCCCCGTCTCCACTCGCCAACGCCCCCCTCGCCACGGCCCCCCTCGCCAACGGCCCTCGCCAACGGCCCCCAACGGCCCCCTCGCCACACCCCCTCAGCAACGTCCTCCTCAACGTCCCCCCTCCAACGTCCCCCTCGCCAACTATCCCAGTCGCCAACGGCCCCCTCGCCAACTGTCCCAGTCGCCAACGTTCCCCTTCGACAACGGCCCCCGTCACCAACGTTCCCCGTCGCCAACGGCCCCTGTCGCCAACGGCCCCCGTACGCGGCAACAGGGACGGCGGCAAACGGTACGGCGGCAAAAAGGGACGGCGTCAAAAAGGGACGCGGCAACGGGGACAGCGGCAACGGGGACAGCGGCAACGGGGACGGCGGCAACGGGGACGGCGGCAAAGGGGACGGCGGCAAAGGGGACGGCGGCAAAGGGGACGGCGGCAAAGGGGACGGCGGCAAAGGGGACGGCGGCAAAGGGGACGGCGGCAACGGGGACGGCGGCAACGGGGACGGCGGCAACGGGGACGGCGCCAAAGGGGACAACGGCAACAGGGACAACGGCAACAGGGACAACGGCAACAGGGACAACGGCAACAGGGACAACGGCAACAGGGACAACGGCAACAGGGACAAGGAAGGTTATTCCAAAAAAGAAGATGTCTGTGTCATCCTCCGAGAGAGAAAAGGAGCAGAGAGGAGAGAAAAGATTATGAGCTGGAGCCCGTGAGAAACTGGCCCTCCATCACCAACGGCCCCCCTCGCCAACGGCCCCCTCGCCAACGGCCCCCCTCGGCAAGGGCCCCCTCGCCAACGGCCCTCCTCGGCAAGGGCCCCCGTCTCCAACGGCCCCCCTCGCCAACGGCTCCCGTCTCCACTCGCCAACGGCCCCCTCGCCAACACGCCCCTCACCAACGTCCCCCTCCTCCAACGTCCCCCTCGCCAACGACCCCCTCGCCAACGGCCCCACTCGCCAACGCCCCCCTCGCCAACGCCCCCCTCGCCAACGGCCCCCTCACCAACGCCCCCTCGCCAACGTTCCCCGTCGACAACGGCCCCCGTCGCCAACGTTCCCCGTCGCCAACGGCCCCTGTCACCAACGGCCCCCGTACGCGGCAACAGGGACGGCGGCAAACGGTACGGCGGCAAAAAGGGACGGCGTCAAAAAGGGACGGCGGCAAAAGGGGACGGCGGCAAAAGGGGACGGCGGCAAAAGGGGACGGCGGCAAAAGGGGACGGCGGCAAAAGGGGACGGCGGCAAAAGGGGACGGCGGCAAAAGGGGACGGCGGCAAAAGGGGACGGCGGCAAAGGGGACGGCGGCAAAGGGGACGGCGGCAACGGGGACGGCGGCAACGGGGACGGCGGCAACGGGGACGGCGGCAACGGGGACGGCGGCAACGGGGACGGCGGCAACGGGGACGTCGCCAAAAGGGACAACGGCAACAGGGACAACGGCAACAGGGACAACGGCAACAGGGACAACGGCAACAGGGAAAAGGAAGGTTATTCCAAAAAAGAAGATGTCTGTGTCATCCTCCGAGAGAGAAAAGGCGCAGAGAGGAGAGAACAGGAGTGAAGAGGATAGAAAAGATTATGAGTTGGAGCCCGTGAGAAACTAACCCTCCATCACCAACGGCCCCCCTCGCCAACGGCCCCCCTCGCCAACGGCCCCCCTCGGCAAGGGCCCCGTCGCCAACGGCCCCCGTCTCCACTCGCCAACGCCCCCTCGCCAACGGCCCCCTCGCCAACGGCCCCCTCGCCAACGGCCCCCCTCGCCAACACCCCCCTCGCCAACGTCCCCTCCTCCAACGTCCCCCCTCGCCAACGCCCCCCTCGCCAACTATCCCAGTCGCCAACGGCCCCCTCGCCAACTGTCCCAGTCGCCAACGTTCCCCTTCGACAACGGCCCCCGTCACCAACGTTCCCCGTCGCCAACGGCCCCTGTCGCCAACGGCCCCCGTACGCGGCAACAGGGACGGCGGCAAACGGTACGGCGGCAAAAAGGGACGGCGTCAAAAAGGGACGCGGCAACGGGGACGGCGGCAACGGGGACGGCGGCAACGGGGACGGCGGCAAAGGGGACGGCGGCAAAGGGGACGGCGGCAACGGGGACGGCGGCAACGGGGACGGCGGCAACGGGGACGGCGGCAACGGGGACGGCGGCAACGGGGACGGCGGCAACGGGGACGGCGGCAACGGGGACGGCGGCAACGGGGACGGCGGCAACGGGGACGGCGGCAACGGGGACAGCGGCAACGGGGACGGGCAACAGGGACAACGGCAACAGGGACAACGGCAACAGGGACAACGGCAACAGGGACAACGGCAACAGGGACAACGGCAACAGGGACAACGGCAACAGGGACAACGGCAACAGGGACAACGGCAACAGGGACAACAGCAACCGGGTCAGTAACTCACCATCAGTTGTATGGAGACGAAACCAATGACACGTTGCAGGAGCTGCCTGATCATGGCCTTCCAATGATACCAAACATTACCAGGTTTGGTTTAAAAATAAAATTAAGGAGAACTCTCTCCTTTTCTCTGCCGGCGAAGACACAGACAGCAAAGGAAAACAGGGCCAGTAACCTGCACACCCTCACCATCAGTTGTGTGGAGATAAAGCCCATGACACGTTGCAGGAGCTGCCTCGTTACCAGCCAATCCTGATGCTTCTGGTGCCGCTTTTTAGCTGGTCCTGCTGCTACTTTAGTTGCTGAAAAAAAGAAATGAAAAACGTGAGACCCTCACAGTGACTGATCACAACACGTGGAGCTGCTGTGACCTGTCCAGGGGGCAAAGACAATCAAAGCCCCTCATAACAGAACGGCAAGAAACAACCCTGTGAACACGCAACACACACAGCCCAAAACCTACAAACTGCCCACCAAATCACTGCATGTTTTTTGTTACATTTGTTGATGCAGCACTCTGGCAGGGCATGACGTATACATACAATAGAGATTTCACATCGCATTTACACAGCATGAACAGAAAACGGTAACAAGCTCAGAGGTGAAATGGCTCAGCAGTGAAAGGGTTAATAGAGGACATCCCACACCACCTTCATCGCAGCCAGATGTTCGGATGAAAGCATCCAAAGAACCTTTCATGTGAACATGCTGAAACCATTTCATGAAAGAGAAGAGGCAGTAGCCGCCATCTGTGCACCGGACGCGGGGGATCTGGAGGATCTCCCCCTGCCGGTACTGCCTGGGGATCCGAGCTCCCAGGGGATAGCTGATGTCCGGTTGGGCGAGGGACTCCGTCCACACCACAGGGAACAGGCTCAGCAGGTGCTACGGGAGCACCGAGACCTGTTCTTGTCCCGGCTACACCTCTGTAGCTCTGCATCGGGTCGATACCCAGAGTCAAACCCCCTTGCGGCAGATGGCATACCGAATCCCCGATGCAGTGAGAGACGGGAAGGAGATCCGCGAGATGCTGGATCTAGGGGTAATAGAACCATCCGAGAGCCCATGGGCCTCCCCGGTGGTTCTAGTACCCAAGAAGGATGGCACTACCAGGTTCTGTGTAGATTACAGAAGGCTCAATGAGCACACCGTTACCGACGCCTACCCCATGCCCCGGGTAGATGAGCTCTTGGACCGCATTGCCCAGGGTCACTTCCTCACCACCATTGACTTGTGTAAGGGGTACTGGCAGATTCCCCTTGCCGAGGAAGGTGTGCCGAAATCGGCATTCATCACTCCGTTTGACCTGTACCAATTTCGGGTCATGCCATTCGGGATGAAGAATGCCCCGGCCACGTTCCAACGCATGGTTGATCGGCTGCTAGAGGGGATGCAGGACTTTACCAACGCCTACCTAGATGACATAGCCATCTTTAGTAACACCTGGGAGGAGCACTTACAGCACTTACGGGCAGTACTGGAACGCCTTGGCACTGCAGGTCTGACAGTCAAACCAGACAAGTGCCACGTTGGCATGTCCGACGTCCAGTACTTGGGCCACCGGGTGGGCTGTGGAAGGCAGCGCCCGGAACCCGCCAAGGTTCAAGCTGTCGCCCAGTGGCCCACACCCTGCACTAAGACCCAGGTGTTAGCATTTCTAGGTACGGCGGGGTACTACCGCCACTTCGTCCCCAACTACAGCGCCATTGCCAAACCCCTGAATGACTTGACAAGCAAAAATCCTTCCCCGACAGGTACTGTGGTCCCCTGAGTGTGAGGAAGCCTTCCAGCAGCTCAAGCGAGCCCTGGTGGAGGCCCCCGTGTTGACCGCTCCTGATTCAACTAAACGTTTTGTCGTCCACACAGACGCTTCTATGTTCGGACTGGGAGCGGTGCTGAGCCAGGTCGGTGAAGATGGGCATGACCACCCGGTTGCCTACATCAGCCGGAAAATTCTACCCAGGGAGTTTGTCTATGCGGCAATCGAGAAGGAGTGCCTAGCCCTGGTATGAGCACTGAAGAAACTCCAACCCTATTTGTATGGGCGCTCCTTCACGGTGCTCACAGACCACAACCCCCTAGTATGGCTGAACCGGATGGCCGAAAACAACGGCAGGCTCCTGCGGTGGAGCCTGGCCCTACGGCCCTTCAACTTTACTATCCAATACCGTCCTGGTAAGCAAAATGCCAATGCGGATGGGCTATCCTGCCAGACTGAACTTGAGACCTAGGGTGGGGTCCGTGGACATCCCCAAGTGGACCCGCAGAGGGTCTCACCGGGTCTGCCAACTGGTAACTTGAGGGAGATATGTGACGGGACGGCTGCCACTACGCTGTAGCGCAGTACAGCAGTTCAAGTGTTTATTTATTTGTGTGTTATTAAAATAAGGGCTAACAAACTTTTAATAAGTACCCCAATGTGATTTTCCCTGTTCTTCCCCTGTTCACCGCTCATTCAGAGCCACAGAAAGTTCACCAGACAAGCTGGCACCGAGCCTCAAGATAAGGGCTGCACCCACCAGGGGGGCCCCAGTTGAACAAAGGGAATTTGGGCCATGGCTCGAGGCAGTGGCAGAAATCACCCCGGGAGGGCTGAGGGCGGACCAGGGGAGAACAATGTCTTTTTTCCCCATAAGCGGTGTTCTCCATGAAAAATAAATCACTCGTTTGAACCTTTACTCCTGCCTCGGCCAGTAATTGGGCATAACAGGGCTTTGGGAACCGGGACGCTTCAAGGACCTCTCTACAGTGCTGCAACCTCAGGGTATCCTACGAGCACCAGCGGCACTCGGCGCTGAAGGCGGATCTACTCACCCCGAGTACCGGGATCCGTCACAGGCTATTTATGAGAAGCACCCTTTGTGTACTGACTCGGCTATTTATGAGAAGCACCCTTTGTGTACTGACTCGGCTATTCTTGACCATCCTGTTCTGCGAACAGAACCAAGGTACCAAGGCCTATGTTGGCAGGGACTGCCGTGTTGTTATTCTCTGGGGCCTGTTAACCCTTTCTGGCTGTTGTACCCTGCAGATAGTAAGCTTTACCAACCATTCAAGGATCGGAGGGGTTTATAGGGTTCTGTATACAGGGACCAGTATTGTAGTTCTAGGGGGGATCCGTGACGTGATTGTGTATAGTGGTTTACGTGTTGATATGGACGGTATGGGAGGGGGGTTTAGTATAAGAGCACTCCCATAGGGTCACCCCACACTTGGGATGGGATGGGGAAGGTGTTCTTTATCGTAGTATGTGGGGTCACTGTTCTGTATTGCTACAGAAGGGGGGGGTTTGCTTTCATTCTCTGTACGGAGGTGCCTAGGACACATCTGAATTTAGGGTTTTTCTTTCCTCATGGGGGGGGGGGGGGTCGGGAAGAGGTGGGATTTTTTGGGGGGTTTTGCGGGAGAGAGAGTGGAGGGGACGCATATATATGAGAACTGCTTGTGATTTGCTCCAAGGGGCTTCAATGTCTTCTCAGCTCACGGTGGACGTGCAGTGTTGAGCCTCAGCCTCGTTGCCAAAAAGGATCTTGGTTTCTGTGCCAAACTGACTATTGGGCCAAGCAAAAGACAACTGTTTTTAACGAAGGGCATCCAACTCTATATAATTCTATGTTGAAATCAGTGGCCCAACCGCATTTAACCCTTTAAAAACATCAGTTACCTATTCAAATTGATGGAAATCAGTGCCCATAGCACAGATGGCACTGTTTCTGTGCCAAACTAAACTGTTTTTAATAGAGGGCATCAAACTATAAATAAATACATTTAAAAACAGTTACTTATTCAAAATAATGAAATTTGTTGGCCTGGCACGGTTGTCACTGTTTCTGTGCCAAACCGACCATTGGACCAACATAATGACAACTGTGTTTAATAGAGGGCATCCAATTCTCTATAGATCCATGGTGAAATCAGTGGCTCAACGGCATTTACCCTTTAAAAACTAGGGATGCACCAATACCACTTTTTAAAGACTGAGTACTGATACTTTTTTTCAAGTACTCACCGATACCGAGTACTAGGGATGCACCGATACCACTTTTTAAAGACTGAGTACGAGTACAGATACTTTTCTTCAAGTACTCAGCGATACCGAGTACCGATACTGTTTTTATGTCATGTGACGCTTTCCAATAAGAACAGACCTCATATAAAAATGCCCCAGATCATGGATATGCCCCCCAGCTCATGGATACTGCCCCCCAGCACTCTCCGCGATACTTACCTTCCTGGGCGACGCCGGGAAAGCCTTTGCGCATTTCGCTCGTTGGAAGGAACCCAGCCGCGATCACGTGGGACCATGTGATCACGGCTGGGGTCCTTCCAACAAGCGCACGCGCGGAAACTTTCCCGGCGTCGCCCAGGAAGGTAAGTATCGCGGAGAGCTCCAGGTGCCTGTCCGAATGCTCTATCGGCATTCGGACAGGCCCTGCAGCTGCTCACCGCATTCATACTTACCTTCCTGGGCGACGCCGGGAAAGCTTCTGCGCGTGCGCTCGTTGGAAGGACCCCAGCCGCGATCACATGGTCCAACGTGATCGCGGCTGGGTTCCTTCCAACGAGCGAAATGCGCAAAGACTTTCCCGGCGTCGCCCAGGAAGGTAAGTATCGCGGAGAGCAGCTGCAGGGCCTGTCCAAATGTCGATAGAGCATTCGGACAGCCGCCCCAGCCCCTCGGATGCTGGCAAGCTGGCTCAATGCCGGCTTCCGGTATCGGGAAAAATATCGGGGGATACTGCAGGAGTACCAAGTACTCCTGCAGTACCCGGTACCGATACTAGTATCGGTACAACCCTACCGAGTACCGATACTTTTATTTTATGTCATGTGAACACTTTCCAATAAGAACAGACCTCGAATAAAAATGCCCCCAGCTCTCATGGATACGTCCCCCAGCTCTCATGGATATTGTACCCAGCTCATGGATAAGCTCATGGATATTGCCCCCCAGCTCTCATGGATATTGCCCCCCAGCTCTCATGGATATTGCCCCCCAGCTCTCATGGATATTGCCCCCCAGCTCTCATGGATATTGCCCCCGCTCTCATGGATTATGCCCCCAGCTCTAATGGATTATGCCCCCCAGCTCTCATGGATTATGCCCCCCAGCTCAGTGTGTGTATATATTACAGCAGGGGTGTATACAGCAGGGGTGTGAATTATATCGCCCGACGCCCGTTATATGAAGATCCGGGCACCGGACAAGTAAATATTTTTGAGATGCAGTCCAGCGGGCAAGAAGCCCGCCGGACTGCTCCCAGCACACGAGCGCCGTCGAGAAACAAAGCGCGATTATCCATAGGAGGATCGCACTTTGTACACTGATCGCAGAGAGTTGAAGGAACGCCCACTCTCATGGACGTTCCTTCCTCTCACTAAGCGGCGCGATGAGGGGAGGGGCCGGAGCTACGGCGCTTGCACACAAGCTTTCGATCCACACTCCCCATCCTGCACCGCTTCTATACCCGCTTAGAAGCATGAATATGGAATGGGTGTCTGGGAGGACGTTGGGGGGGGGGGGGGTTGCAGAGGCTGCCTGATACAGAACAGACCCTGTGTCCAGGTGAGCAGCTCTGCCGCGCAATATGCCAAGCAGTCCTTTCCCTCGCTCCGTGAGCGTTTATCGTCAGGAGGGTGGAGCGGGATCTCCTCGGGTATAGTAAACAAAGCGGCGCTGGCACAGGGATAAAAGCGAGCAGCTCTGAGGCCGTGGAAATGCCTTACCCAAAGAGGATCTGAGTTAACCCTTGCCACTGTGCCCTTCAAATGCCCAAATCACTAGGTCAAACGAAGTTCAGTATTTTCCTGGCACACAAGGCTGGCCACGAGGCAGCGGGCACTCAGCATGGAAATACCCTGGCTAGATTATAGGAGAGGGGGAAAAAACATGTCCACATTCACTGTATGGCACATTCACTGTATGGCATGTCCACATTCACTGTATGGTGTGACGGAATGGGTGTCGTCCGCCTGCGGGTGTGCTCCTATCTGCTCCTCCTTGTGCACTCACCGCCCGATCCGACTACCGAGTGGCAAGCAGAAGGGCCCGGTGGCAACAGTATTTGGCCCCTGGCAACAAGATTTGGCCCCTGGCAACAAGATTTGGCCCCTGGCAACAAGATTTGGCCCCTGGCAACAAGATTTGGCCCCTGGCAACAAGATTTGGCCCCTGGCAACAAGATTTGGCCCCTGGCAACAAGATTTGGCCCCTGGCAACAAGATTTGGCCCCTGGCAACAAGATTTGGCCCTGGCAACAAGATTTGGCCCCTGGCAACAAGATTTGGCCCCTGGCAACAAGATTTGGCCCTGGCAACAAGATTTGGCCCCTGGCAACAAGATTTGGCCCCTGGCAACAAGATTTGGCCCTGGCAACAAGATTTGGCCCTGGCAACAAGATTTGGCCCCTGGCAACAAGATTTGGCCCCTGGCAACAAGATTTGGCCCTGGCAACAAGATTTGGCCCTGGCAACAAGATTTGGCCCCTGGCAACAAGATTTGGCCCCTGGCAACAAGATTTGGCCCTGGCAACAAGATTTGGCCCCTGGCAACAAGATTTGGCCCCTGGCAACAAGATTTGGCCCCTGGCAACAAGATTTGGCCCCTGGCAACAAGATTTGGCCCCTGGCAACAAGATTTGGCCCCTGGCAACAAGATTTGGCCCCTGGCAACAAGATTTGGCCCCTGGCAACAAGATTTGGCCCCTGGCAACAAGATTTGGCCCCTGGCAACAAGATTTGGCCCCTGGCAACAAGATTTGGCCCCTGGCAACAAGATTTGGCCCTGGCAACAAGATTTGGCCCCTGGCAACAAGATTTGGCCCCTGGCAACAAGATTTGGCCCCTGGCAACAAGATTTGCAAGCCCCCTGGCAACAAGATTTGCCCCTGGCAACAAGATTTGGCCCTGGCAACAAGATTTGGCCCCTGGCAACAAGATTTGGCCCCTGGCAACAAGATTTGGCCCCTGGCAACAAGATTTGGCCCCTGGCAACAAGATTTGGCCCCTGGCAACAAGATTTGGCCCCTGGCAACAGATTTGGCCCCTGGCAACAAGATTTGGCCCCTGGCAACAAGATTTGGCCCCTGGCAACAAGATTTGGCCCCTGGCAACAAGATTTGGCCCCTGGCAACAAGATTTGGCCCCTGGCAACAAGATTTGGCCCCTGGCAACAAGATTTGGCCCCTGGCAACAAGATTTGGCCCCTGGCAACAAGATTTGGCCCTGGCAACAAGATTTGGCCCCTGGCAACAAGATTTGGCCCCTGGCAACAAGATTTGGCCCCTGGCAACAAGATTTGGCCCCTGGCAACAAGATTTGGCCCCTGGCAACAAGATTTGGCCCCTGGCAACAAGATTTGGCCCGTGGCAACAAGATTTGGCCCGTGGCAACAAGATTTGGCCCGTGGCAACAAGATTTGGCCCGTGGCAACAAGATTTGGCCCGTGGCAACAGATTTGGCCCGTGGCAACAGATTGGCCCGTGGCAACAGATTGGCCCGTGGCAACAGATTGGCCCGTGGCAACAGATTGGCCCGTGGCAACAGATTGGCCTGTGGCAACAGATTGGCCCTGTGGCAGGAGACAGCCCTGTGGCAGGAGACAGCCCTGTGGCAGGAGACAGCCCTGTGGCAGGAGACAGCCCTGTGGCAGGAGACAGCCCTGTGGCAGGAGACAGCCCTGTGGCAGGAGACAGCCCTGTGGCAGGAGACAGCCCTGTGGCAGGAGACAGCCCTGTGGCAGGAGACGTCCCAGTGGCAGGAGACGTCCCAGTGGCAGGAGACGTCCCAGTGGCAGCAGAAGTCCCAGTGGCAGCAGAAGTCCCAGTGGCAGCAGAAGTCCCAGTGGCAGCAGAAGTCCCAGTGGCAGCAGAAGTCCCAGTGGCAGCAGAAGTCCCAGTGGCAGCAGAAGTCCCAGTGGCAGCAGAAGTCCCAGTGGCAGCAGAAGTCCCAGTGGCAGCCAGTAACCTGCACACCCTCACCATCAGTTGTGTGGAGATAAAGCCCATGACACGTTGCAGGAGCTGCCTCGTTACCAGCCAATCCTGATGCTTCTGGTGCCGCTTTTTAGCTGGTCCTGCTGCTACTTTAGTTGCTGAAAAAAAGAAATGAAAAACGTGAGACCCTCACAGTGACTGATCACAACACGTGGAGCTGCTGTGACCTGTCCAGGGGGCAAAGACAATCAAATCCCCTCATAACAGAACGGCAAGAAATAACCCTGTGAACACGCAACACACACAGCCCAAAACCTACAAACTGCCCACCAAGTCACTGCATGTTTTTTGTTACACATGTTGATGCGGCACTCTGGCAGGGCATGACGTATACATACAATAGAGATTTCACATCGCCTTTACACAGCATGAACAGAAAACGGTAACAAGCTCAGAGGTGAAATGGCTCAGCAGTGAAAGGGTTAATAGAGGACATCCCACAACAAGCACACCACCTTCATCGCAGCCAGATGTTCGGATGAAAGGATCCAAAGAACCTTTCATGTGAACATGCTGAAACCATTTCATGAAAGAGAAGAGGCAGTAACCGCCATCTGTGCACCGGACGAGGGGGATCTGGAGGATCTTCCCCTGCCGGTACTGCCTGGGGATCCGAGCTCCCAGGGGATAGCTGATGTCCGGTTGGGCGAGGCACTCCGTCCACGCCACAGGGAACAGGCTCAGCAGGTGCTACGGGAGCACCGAGACCTGTTCTCGTCCCGGCTACACCTCTGTAGCTCTGCATCGGGTCGATACCCAGAGTAAAAACCCCCTTGCGGCAGACGGCATACCGAATCCCCGATGCAGTGAGAGGCGGGAAGGAGATCCGCGAGATGCTGAATCTAGGGGTAATAGAACCAACCGAGAGCCCATGGGCCAGAAGGCTGTACAGAAGAACACTGCAAAGTAAAACACACACACATGGGGGGGCACATAGCATTAAAGGGCAGATGGAGGGGGCAACCCTATTAAAAACATCAGTTACTCATTCAAAACAGTAAAAAGCAGCACCCATGGCACTGTTTTCGTGGTAAGAGGTGAAATGGTCTTAAAAAATTGGTATCGGTGCATCCCTACTATTAACCCTTTCCCTGCTGAGCCGAGTACAAGTACCGATACTTTTATTTAATGCCATGTGACCGCTTTTCAATAACAGACCTCATAAAGTGTCCCCAGCTCTCAGTGCCCCAGCTCTCATAGTGCGCCCCCAGCTCATTGTGTGCCCCCAAGCTCTGTGTGCCCCCAAGCTCTGTGTGCCCCCAAGCTCTGTGTGCCCCCAAGCTCTGTGTGCCCCCAAGCTCTGTGTGCCCCCAAGCTCTGTGTGCCCCCAAGCTCTGTGTGCCCCCAAGCTCTGTGTGCCCCCAAGCTCTGTGTGCCCCCAAGCTCTGTGTGCCCCCAAGCTCTGTGTGCCCCCAAGCTCTGTGTGCCCCAAGCTCTGTGTGCCCCAAGCTCTGTGTGCCCCCAAGCTCTGTGTGCCCCCCAGCTCTGTGTGCCCCCAAGCTCTGTGTGCCCCCAGCTCTGTGTGCCCCAAGCTCTGTGTGCCCCCAAGCTCTGTGTGCCCCAAGCTCTGTGTGCCCCCAAGCTCTGTGTGCCCCAAGCTCTGTGTGCCCCAAGCTCTGTGTGCCCCCAAGCTCTGTGTGCCCCCAAGCTCTGTGTGCCCCTCTGTGTGCCCCAAGCTCTGTGTGCCCCCAAGCTCTGTGTGCCCCAAGCTCTGTGTGCCCCAAGCTCTGTGTGCCCCCAAGCTCTGTGTGCCCCCAAGCTCTGTGTGCCCCCAAGCTCTGTGTGCCCCCAGCTCTGTGTGCCCCCAAGCTCTGTGTGCCCCCAAGCTCTGTGTGCCCCAAGCTCTGTGTGTGCCCCAAGCTCTGTGTGCCCCCAAGCTCTGTGTGCCCCAAGCTCTGTGTGCCCCAAGCTCTGTGTGCCCCAAGCTCTGGTGTGCCCCCAAGCTCTGTGTGCCCCAAGCTCTGTGTGCGCCCCAAGCTCTGTGTGCCCCCAAGCTCTGTGTGCCCCCAAGCTCTGTGTGCCCCCAGCTCTGTGTGCCCCCAAGCTCTGTGTGCCCCAAGCTCTGTGTGCCCCCAAGCTCTGTGTGCCCCCAAGCTCTGTGTGCCCCCAGCTCTGTGGGTGTGTTGTGTGGCCCCCCAAGCTCTGTGTGCCCCAAGCTCTGTGTGCCCCCAAGCTCTGTGTGCCCCCAAGCTCTGTGTGCCCCCAAGCTCTGTGTGCCCCCAAGCTCTGTGTGCCCCCAAGCTCTGTGTGCCCCCAAGCTCTGTGTGCGCCCCCCCAGCTCTGTGTGCCCCCCCAGCTCTGTGTGCCGCCCAGCTCTCGTGTGCGCCCCCAGCTCTGTGTGCCCCCAGCTCTGTGTGCGCCCCCAGCTCTGTGTGCGCCCCCAGCTCTGTGTGCGCCCCCAGCTCTGTGTGCGCCCCCAGCTCTGTGTGCGCCCCCAGCTCTGTGTGCGCCCCCAGCTCTGTGTGCGCCCCCAGCTCTGTGTGCCCCCCCAGCTCTGTGTGCCGCCCAGCTCTCGTGTGCGCCCCCAGCTTCGTGTGCGCCCCCAGCTCTGTGTGCGCCCCCAGCTCTGTGTGCCCCCAGCTCTGTGTGCGCCCCCAGCTCTGTGTGCCCCCCAGCTCTGTGTGCCGCTGCTCTCGTGTGCGCCCCCAGCTTCGTGTGCGCCCCCAGCTCTGTGTGCGCCCCCAGCTCTGTGTGCGCCCCAGCTCTGTGTGCGCCCCCAGCTCTGTTGTGCGCCCCAGCTCTGTGTGCGCCCCCAGCTCTGTGTGCGCCCCCAGCTCTGTGTGCGCCCCCAGCTCTGTGTGCGCCCCCAGCTCTGTGTGCGCCCCCAGCTCTGTGTGCGCCCCCAGCTCTGTGTGCGCCCCCAGCTCTGTGTGCGCCCCCAGCTCTGTGTGCGCCCCCAGCTCTGTGTGCGCCCCCAGCTCTGTGTGCGCCCCCAGCTCTGTGTGCGCCCCCAGCTCTGTGTGCGCCCCAGCTCTCATAGTGCCCCAGCTCTGTGTGCCCCCCAGCTCACCCTTCGGCGCTGCTTGGCTCCTCCAACATCCTATTGCTTCGAGCGTCAGGCAGAGGTTGTAGCCCGGCCGCTCACTGAGAACCACGTGCACAGCCGCGATCTCATGTGACTGTGGCTGTGCACGTGGTTCCCAACGAGCGGCCGGGCTACAACCTCTGCCAGCGGCCGCTTGAAGACCAGATACTCACCCAGCCAGGCTCCTCCGGCACTGCTTGGCTCTTCTGGCGTCTCATGTCTCCTGTCTTGGAGCGGCCGCTGGCAGAGGTTGTAGCCCAGCCGGCCATTGGGAACCACGTGCACAGCCGCAGTCACGTGAGATTGCGGCTGTGCACGTGGTTCTCAGCCAGCGGCCGGGCTACAAGCTCTGCCTGCGGCCGCTCGAAGACAGAAGACGCCGGAGGAGCCAAGCAGCGCCGGAGGAGCCTGGCTGGGTATCTGGCCTTCGAGCGGCCGCTGGCAAAGGTTGTAGCCCAGCCGCTCGTTGGGAACCACGTGCACAGCCGCAGTCACGTGAGATGGGGTGCCTCGTGTTTTGGCAGCATGGAAAGGTGCACTGCGCAGCCCACACCTGGGTAACCCTACACTGCATAGCTGCAAAGGGTATGTGCTGGGAGGTGGGGTACCCTTTGCCCCTCGCATGGAAAGGGTTCGCAGGCCTCATGAACCACATGAGGACAGACCCTGTGCAATGTTCTGGGAATAGCGAGTGTAACGAGCACAGCTTGCGATTAGGCACGTCTCTGCCTGTCTGTAACGTTCCCCAGGACAGACCTGGTAGGATCCCTGGTGACAGACCTCTAAACCTCCGATCCTTAGGATGGTCGGGACCACTAAACCCTAACCTCTAGCAGCCACAAAGGCCAGAGAGACAGCACCAGCACCAGGCCGAGTTCTATGTAAGTTTGTACTGCGCTACAGTACATGGCAGGATGGAACCGCACCAGATTAACACCTGGTGGCATACACAACAGACAAGGGTACAGAGAGAGAACAATCGTGATAACAAATCTGGTCAGCAACGTTTAGACACTTGTACTGCGCTACTATATGTGGCAGGATCAATAGCACACACCAGCAGCAGATACACCAGACAGGGGCACAGAGAAAGAATAGTATAGGCAGGCAAGGTCTGCAACAGATCGGGTCCTCAAAACAAAGCAGGGTCAGTAACGAGTATACACAATATTTCAGTAAAGCAGCGATGTGGGAATGAAACTCCACGGCAAGGCAAGGCGTACAGCGCGCACTCCTGAGTTAAGGATCCCGGCGGCTCAGCGTCATCACGCCGTGCCCTGCCCTCTGATCAGCCACAGATGCACCGGGTGCCGCTGGAGCTCCTGGCACTCGGCGACACCATGCGTCCGGGGTCCCCCCGATCGCCACCTGGGGCCCTGGATGTCACCCTGTCACTGCGAACCCAACACCAGCTCTTAGCCAAAACTGGTAGAACCCCCCCCCGAAACCTGTGTCTGGATCCGCCCCTGGTGACACCAACCCTAGTGACGCCACTGCTCCCTCCACCACAATGGCAGACTTGCCCGTTTCTCCAGTCCTTCAAGAAGTCTCTGAAAACGCATTGCTATAGAGAAGCCTATCGGCTCACTCCATGATCCCCCACTGCACATTTCTTGCTCCATCTTCCCATTCAGTCCTCATGCAACACGCTAGTTCTAATACCCTATTCGCCCTCACTTAATGTGTCACCCCTCTCCTCTTAGATTGTAAGCTCTCGAGCAGGGTCCCCTCTCCTTCTGTTCCGTGTCTGTAACCTATGTATATTTGTTATTCTGTTCCATTGTACAGCGCTAAGGAATTTGTTGGCGCATTATAAATACTTGTAAACTGTAACTAATTCAACAAAAGGCAACAGATTCTGCCTCTTCTTTTGATTTGAGCCGAGAAAAACAGTTTTTCCTTTTTTTAAATTATTTTTTCATAGTCTCAAAACAAAAATTTAAATAGTAATTTTGGCATGTTTCTTTTTTGTTTGTTTGGGGGGGGGGTTGGGGCGCTCCACAATTCTGTGCCTACAGGCTCCTGAGGTGCAAATCTGGCCCTGCATAGAGGTGGATGGTAATCTCTGTTGTGTCTATAGTGCCTCCACCCCGGCAGAATTCAGTCCAGTGTTCCCATGTCCCCCTATAAGGTATATGAGACCCTCTTGGTGTGTCTAGGCTCCTAATATAAGTCTCAATTACCAACAATAATTAACCCATTAACCACTTCAATTCGGAGGACGCGCTCAGCGCGTCCTCCGCATGGCTGCTGGTATGCGGAGGACGCGTTGAGCGCGTCCTCCCTTTGGGGTCAGCGTTCGGCCGGGTCCCGGCCGATCGCTGGCCCCCCCGGTGCGGGCTGACATCCTCGATGTCAGCCCAGCATCCGGAACCGCCGCCGCTGAAATTAGGTGTCATCGCGGCAGCGCGATGACACCTAATTCAGGCGCCCCCCAACATGTGCGGAGGAGGCGCCTGAAAGGGAGGGGGGAGGTCCTTCGGACCTCTCTCCCTCCAGATCGGCAGCGTTGCGGGTGTTAACCCAGGCACCATTTGGAAGGGCACAGCCTGCCCTTCCAAATGGTGCCTGGCATTAACCCCTGGGGAGCTGGATCGCGAATCGGCGCTGAAAAGCGCCGGTTCGTGATCCTTTCCCGGAGCTGGCCGACATCTTGGATGTCGGCCAAGCCTCCGGGAACTCCCCCTGAGGACTGGCGTGCATAGCACGATGACGCCAGTCCTAGAGTTAACCCCTAACTGCCACCAACGGTGGAGATAGGGAGTTCCAATGAACTCCCTATCTCCCGATCCGTGGCAGCTAGGGGTTAAAGTTTGGTATGGTTGGATCGGCCAGAGCATGGCCGTTCCAACGATACCAAACTCTAATGTGAAAAAAGTTTTTTAAAAAAAATTAAAAATAAAAATATATTTAAAAAAAATAATTAAAAAAATAAACTTTTTTTTTCTTTTTTTTGGTTTGTTAATGCAGCAATATTGTTCCCATTTCAATTATAATGTGAACAATGATGCTGCACTAACGATTTTTGTATGCGGTGCGTTTGTTAAAAATCGCGTAATTTTCCCCAAAAAAAAAAGTAACGAGACCCCATCTCTAATTTTTTTAACAAGCGCACCCCATACAAAATATAACCGCAATTGCTCGCATGTTAAAATGTGAAAAAAAACACTTTACACTTTGTAAATTATTGAAGATACATATTGCATTTTTTGTTATAATATACAGACATGACATAACGTATACATATAATAATGACATATTATGAATCTGCCGAGTCTGACGGAAAGAACGATATATAATATGTCTGGGTCATATACTAAAATAAGCCTTAAAAACACGTTTAAACATGATGAGCAAAACCGGTAAAAATGACCTCAGCACAGAGGCGGGAAAAGCCTCAGCAGCGAAAGGGTTAAGGACCACTGACATACATAAAAGTCTCCCCTTTTCAGCGGTGTATAGCATTAACTGTTTTGCCACCGGATCACGTTTCGGCGCCAACTGGCGCCAAAACGCAATTCGAACCTGGAGGGGGGCTGACATCTTGGATGTCAGCCAAGCCTCCAGGTCCCCCCCACCCACTGACAAGCTCACCATATGTGTGAGGACGTCAGTGGGCCAATTAACCATCTAGCTGCCATGTAGAGATAAGGGGATGCTAAGGATCTCCATATCCATGGCAGCTAGATGGTCATATTTGACATCATTTGAAAGGCCTGATTATGGCCTTTCCAATGATACCAAACATGACCAGGTTTGGTTTAAAAAAAATAAAAATAAAAATTACAAAAACATTTTTTTTTACCGTTTTTTTTGTCGGGGGGGGGGGGGGTTAATTAAATAGGACCTAGGCTATCATCTAAAAATAATTAGCACAAAATGGTCAGAATGAGCGCAGCGCACATAGGTGAACTGTCTCAGCAGTGAAGGGGTTAAAAAGCAAACGCATGTAAAAATTGGGTATTTCTAGTCTCGGGACAAAATTTTGAACCTATTTAGCCGGGGTCTTTTTGTGTGGTTGTAGATTTTGGGGATTAAATTATGAAAATATGTGTTTTTACCATTTTTCCCTCATATTTCATTTTTTTTATAGTAAATTATTGGATATGATGGAAATAATGGTATTTCTAGAAAGTCCATTTAATGGCGGGAAAAAACGGTGTATAATATGTGTGGGTTGAATAAACGAGTAAGAGAAAAATTTGACCTAAACACTAACAGCGCAGAAACGTAAAAACAGCAGCGGTCACTAAAGGACGGATTTGTGTAAAACCGCCCGGTCACTAAGGGGTTAAACATTTTGAGCATAAAACAGTCAAAATGAGCTCAGCGCACAGAGTTGAAATGGCTCAGCAGTGAAGGGGTCAAAAGGAAAAACCATGTAAAAATTGTGTTTTTTTTCTAATCTCCGTACAATTTTGATATATTTTGATTTTGGGGATTAAATTTTGAAAAAAGGTGGGGTTTCCATTTTTTTCTTCATATTTCTTAAATTTTATTTATAGTAAATTATTCGATCTGATACACAAACGGCGCAGAGACGTAAAAAGAAGCAGTGGGCACTTACTGCCTGCTGGTCACTAAGGGGTTAAATACTTGATAGAAATGTCTGGTAATGTCAGTAGTGCAGGAAAAGCCTAACAGCAGCTTCTTTTTCAAGCTGTCTGCAATTACTTCAACTTGTAACATTGTGTTTAGAAACATTTGTAGCAACAAGGGGTTCAGCAGCGGCTGCAAATAAAACGCTAAGAGATTAAACACGGGGGATTTAGCATTAAAGCGCACACAGCAGCAGTGAGGGGGTATATAGTAACTCACCTGGGACAGGCACAGCGGGGGGGGGGGGTAGGAGCTGAGCACCGCCCGCAGACACACAGAGAGCAGGACGCTCCGCTGCCCGGGGGACAGGAGGCAGCACGGCCCGCTGACAGCCAGCGCTCTGCGGGAGCCATGACACGGACAGCGAGCGGGGACACCCGGCTAAAAAACACGGGGCCGAGACAAAACTTCCGCAGGAGGAGGAGGCGCTGCAGCTGCTGCTGTTCAGTCCCGCCAACTTGTCAAACCAGCGATTCAGCGTGGATCAGCTGTTTATGGAACCGCGTCACCGGAAGTGACGCGAATACGCTGATTTTTTTCCCCCTTCCACACTGGGCATGCGCGGTGACGTCACACAATTCCTCTACCTACACATCAGTGTGTTTAAAGGCAGCGCTGAAAAAATGTGCGGAGCAAGCGCAATGACTTCATAACATAGAGGGGTCTGGCTGCAGACTGGTGCTCCACAGGAAGTGTAGAGTGGAGGTCCGCAGGAAACGTTAAACATGTGACCTCCTGTTTTTTTTTTCTTTTGTATCAACTTTAATGTAACGAGCAATAAACACAATAACGCTGAACACCGGTTTCTGCTCGAATTTTATCTACCTCAGCCTTAATTATTATACAGATCTTATAG
>RXON01002300.1:0-43406 GCA_009667805.1 Leptobrachium leishanense
TATATATCCATGGTGTGAGCTGTGGGCAATATATCCTTATGTGAGCTGCTGGGGCAATATATCCATGTGTGAGCTGGGGGCAATATATCCAGTGGCATCACTAGGGTTGGTGTCACCGGTGCGGTAATTCACTTAATTTATTTGCCAAAGAGAGGAAGGGATAGGAGCCATAGTAAGCAAATAAAGTTATCCTGTGTTCTAGGCTGTCTGCACTGCACCTGATTTTTTTTATGGCCAGCAAAGAAGGCAAGCACTGTAGCACAAGTAAATATATTGTGTTAGGGGGGGTCAGGGCAGAGGGGGTCACTTACTGGTGGAGGCCGGGTAGTACGTGTGCTGCTCTCTCAGATTGGATGAGGCAGGGCTCCTCCAGTGCTGGGGCTGCTCAGTTCAGGCAGGCAGGGTGCTGTGGCCGCTTTGGTGAACCGCCAGGGATGGAGCTGTGTATAGGGCAGGTCACTTGGCAGTAGGGATGTGCGTTTCGGGTTGGGAATTTTCACAAAATTTCCCGATTCGTGTTTTCGGATGCGACCGATTTTCCGAATCGGATCGGACCCGAAAACCGACAGATCCGAAAAGTTTTCCGAGACGAAACGAAATATTTTCGGAATTTTCGAATGGACTTGAAATGTGTCAAATCGAAATTTTTTTTGCTCTATTCATGATTTCAGTTCCATTCGTGATTTCGGTTCCATTTCGGCAATTCTGGACATCGTATATTTAACTATTATCGGTTATATCGCTGATTCTGTACATTTTGTATTTGTAAATGCGTATCACTTGTTTTTTTTGTTTCCAATGATCCGATAATTCTGTCGATACAATAATTCCTTCGTAATCGGGTCGGATCCGATTCGTCTGCGGGTCGCGCATGCTCGCACGCGGACGTCGTAACTTTATTGAGCCAGTTTTTTGACAACTTTTTGGGGCAAAATATTGTTTTTTATTATTCATCATGGCTGCAAGAGACGAGTGCCATTCAGACACCTCCTCATCTTCTTGCACCCATGAAACACCACCCAGAAAGAAGCGGGCCAGCAACATGGCATTTGACGAGATGCTGGGCTGGTCCGCATCTTTGATCTTAAGGACTACGACTGCCGTAAGGGCCCTTACGGCAGGAAGAAAATTCTAGAAAGGACCGTATCCTCAATAAGGTTCACACCACCATCCTGGAGCTGTTCGGGAAGGACCGGACGAAGGACCAGCTCTGAAAACGCTGGTCCGACCTCAAGACGCGCGAGCAGGAGCAGCTGAGGCACATCCGTCGCGTCATAGCCAAACGTAAGTGTCATGTTATATTGTAAAGCGCTGCGCAAACTGTTGGCGCTATATTTATAAATCCTGTATAATAATAATAATGTGCTTGCATGTTCTAATGTGCACAGAAATACGTTGATTTATCTAGTCCTTTTTTCATGCAATGTGATTGTGTATAGCTTTGCGTTTTCACTCTCGTCATACATGCATTTTGCATAGCTCTTCCTTTTTGTGATTTTACGTATTCGTGAAAATTGTGACATTTGATGTATGTAGATGAAGTTACAATGCTGGATTTCTTTTGGCACTGTGTGTATAGTCTGTAGTGTGCTGGGGGGGGGGGGGTTGTTGTGATTGAGTGCATACGAGATGACCCGAAGCTTGCCCAATATTGGCTCCACCTGCGCATCAATAAAAATCTCTGCGTCTCTGCTAAGTGGTAGGATGGGACATGTAGTTCTTCTGAAAGTGCATCCAAACAGAGCCGTGTTCAATACATCCTCAGCAGCTGCTGAATTGTTGGCAGCGCAGCAATTCAGTTTGCTGCAGCAGTGTCATTATTGAACGCTTTAGATGCAAATTTCAAAACAAAATGGCGGATTTCTGTGTTTTCTGCAATATCCAGTTTTATTCGCAGAAACTGAAAGTGAAACTGAGGCTGAGGCCTTCTATAAAATAACTAAAAGCAGTCGCACAATGCGCTTTGTACGCACACAACACAAATAATAGTTTTTATTGAATAAACGTAATGTTTACTTCTGAAAAAATATATAATTGACCGGTAATATATGTCTATGTGCAGAGGAAATAAATAAATATTTTTGACTTAAGAACTATGAGATGGGAGTAGTGGTGGGTCAAGCTGGTAGTGCTAGTGGTAGTGGAAGGGTGTCGCAATACTTTCGGCAATACATTGTATAGATATACCATTTTTTCCAGTCTGCATTATTTATGTGTTATTTTTTGGATTTGGCAGAAGACAGGAAGAAGGCAGCATCTGCCCCGGTGGGTACAGTGCCCCAGTGGAGGAGGAGGAGGAGCCACGGGCGACCACCAGCGCTGGTATATACTGTTTTATTTTGCAATGACTTTTGGTCAAAAACAGAAACATTTTTTGTTTACTGTATTTTAATTTAATTTTTTTATGTATAGCACAAGAGGAGCAGGAGGAGGAGCAGGAGGAGGGGCCGGAGCCGCAGCAGTAGGCCCGCGAGTCCAGGTATTTTTTTTTACTGTTGTATTTTGCATCGACTTTTGTTCAAAAATAAATCAGTTTTGTTGTTTACTGTATTTTTTTATTTCTTTAATTTCTTAGATATAGTACCCGGATATGCTGACGGTGGTGGTGGGGGAGGAGTCGGAGGAGGAGTCGGAGCCTCAGGACGCCGCCAGCTCTGGTATATACTACTGTTATATTTTTTCAAGATTTTCAGTAAAAAATAGAAACCTGCTTTACTTACTGTATTTTCCTTCTTTCATTTATTGGATATATAGAAGGAGAAGCCAGACCGGACACGTCTCCAGTGTCAGGATAATAAATCGGGAGCGATCGGCGAGCTACGCTTGGCTGTTACGACCATCGATGCCATCCAGGAACTGCTCCAGGAATTGCGGGAGCATATAAGCAATGCCGCTGACATCCTGGAGCGGCAGTGAGACCAGTGGCAGCCTCCTCCGAAATGTAACCAGAATCTGCAGGTTCACTCAAGACGAGGCCGGACCGGACACGAGCAAGGATTGTCTGAACACGAGTCTTCTTCAGGAAAGGCAAACTTTATTGTGATATCAAACAGATGCTCAAACAGGATTCAATCGCAAAGAATGAGCAGCGATTTTCACAGTGACATGAGATTTTATACCTCAAATACACATGATTAGGTACATCCCAATTAGCCCACCTCCCGGTTACGCTATCACCCCACGTGGGTTAGTACTCCTCCCTTTGGCTAATACAAAAGACATTTCATTAATTTGGCTGTAAATTGGCAAACTTCATGTTAGTTTCAGTGAATCATAATTAGTTGCTCCCACTGTTCCGGGCTGCGCCCCCCTCCCTAGCGTCTTCACTCATTTGTTACAAAAGGCACCTGGTCTGATCTCTATACTCCTTTGTATTTCTGCGGGCCCCAACGACCTTGATGTATCCTTTCTCTGTGTCGAAAACAGCAGAGACCTTTCTCAGCGCTTTGATTGTTTTTCTTCCACTCTCAGCACATTCCTAACTTTCTATGTATGCCTGCTTCTAATTTCAGCTAAAAACTGCCTAATTATCTCAAGTGAACCAATATTCTGAACAAGATGGTGGTCGCCTGGCTTACAATGGCGACCATACTTCCAGTCTATTTCCACCTACACTATGTTTGTTTGTGTTGTTTGTGCCCTGTTTGGGCAGTTTGCCATCCTTGCGGCATGTTCCTTCCCTTCCCCATGTTGTAAATAAATGTTATATTTTCCTGTTTGTGTGCGTTGCTTTTCCTTACTTAATAAGTTAATATGTATTGCTTGGTTTCCACACTGTTAAAATTATATGTACATAAATGTATTGACATTTCTATGGACCCTTGTCATAAATTTGTCAACATATTGTGTGGCCATGAATGTGACTGTGCACATTCTACACTTCCTGCCTGGCCAAAAAATGTCACACATTAACCAACCTTGTTGTAACTGGCCTTGAGATTTGATTACCGACGTGGCCTGGTTTTGTTAAGCTTAGGCGATGTCACAACAACACGGATTTTTGTCCACAGTCACTTCTGTGTATAACCAAGAATTTATCAAAAAATATTGATGGCAGCCATTGCGTGAAGTCTTCTCCGACACAACCCAAAGATCCTCAGTGCGGCTCAGGTCTAGTTTATTTGTCCCTGTTTGCAGCTTCACGCAACACCTACCTCCCAGCTATGAGCTCTCTCTTCTCACCCGCTGCCCGCTAAGACGCTGCCCGCCAACATGGATTGGTCTCGTCTTTGCAGGAAGACAACAGCGTGGGGGAACGGCAGCTGCCGACAGTCCCAAGCCTCGTCAAATGACGTCAGATCTGGAGTTAACCCCTAACTGCGACCAATGGTGGAGATAGGGGGTTCATTGGAATTAAAAAATTAGCTCAGCAGCAGACCGCAGTGCCGCACACAGGCGTGAAGGGAAGCCGTGAAATGCTGCTCAGCAGCGAAAGGGTTAAGTTATATTTTTTGTCTGTTTTAAATCATTTTATTTATTATTTTTTTTCATTTCAGATCATTTTGATCAACTATTTTTCCGTTTTAAAACCTTTTTGTTCTGGTTTTTATTTTTAAAGTCAGACCATTCGGGTCAGTTTAGCGTTTTTTAAATCGTTTTGTTCATTTTTTTTGTTCCTTGGCTTTCATACCATTTTAATATGATTAAATAAAGTTGTGAAATGTATATTCATAAGAAAAAAAGGATCTTTATCTTATAAAAAAAAACACGATAGAATCGCCAGAATTATCGTATCGACAGAATGAATTATCGGATCCGAAAAACAAACCAAAAATTTTATTATAAAAAAATATATAAAGTATAAAAAAGTAAACCATAGTAGTTTAAGTCAAAACGAATAGTTAGACACTTTGAAACGAGGAGAACAGACGTTCCGAAAAAACGAAAATTTCCGAAATCACGACAAGTCGATACAAAAAACGAGCAGAGTGACCTGAAAACACGAAAAATGGTCGATATTGCGAAAAAAAATTATACGAAAAACGAGCCAAACTGAACCGAATCGAAACAGAAATCGGCCGAAACGAGCCGAATCGAAAATTTTAAACATCCGAACGAACCGAACAGAATCGAACCGAAAAAAAAATCGGTGCACAAGTCTAGTTACCGCAACTAAAGAGCTTTAAATGAGCGACTTGTGATATTAGGACTGGTGGGAATTTGTTCCAATTCCTAGCTTTGTGTTTTGTGGCAGCGAGCCATTATTACAATAGTCTTTTGTATCAGATGATCTGGATGAGGGAAACATTAACTCCTTCTAGCTGCGTAACCTGCTTTCTATCAATGTCACTGCAACATATTCTACGATGGCGAGAGCAATTTAATAGTCACGTTAATAACATTATTATAAGCGGGTGTAGTAACGGAAGCTGTCAGGATGCCGGCTCGCACATTACACTGCGCTGCAAATCTGATGTTGCGGCATCTGGCGCACGTAAATGGGGATTTGGTCTTCTCAATCCATTCTTTGTTTTCGCTGCTTCACATTGTTCTCCAGGGATGAAAAGCTGTTTGTGTGTCCATTCGCGGCACTAACAGACACGTTCTGGTAATCTTTTCTCGTTGAACGAGTCTTCTCGCTGAAAGTCTGAATGTAGAAATTGGCAAACAGGATAATAAGGGAGACCATGTAGCAGTTCGGAAAGTACAGCCGTCCCATGGGGAACGCACAGCGCAGACCATCGCACAGCGCCAGACCATCACACAGCGCCAGACCATAGCACAGTGCCAGACCATCACACAGTGCCAGACCATCGCACAGCGCCAGACCATCGCACAGCGCCAGACCATAGCACAGCGCCAGACCATAGCACAGCGCCAGACCATCGCACAGCGCCAGACCATCGCACAGCACCAGACCATCGCACAGCGCCAGACCATAGCACAGCGCCAGACCATAGCACAGTGCCAGACCATCGCACAGCGCCAGACCATCGCACAGCGCCAGACAATAGCACAGCGCCAGACCATCGCACAGCACCAGACCATTGCACAGTGCCAGACCATCGCACAAGTGCCAGAACATTGCACAGCGCCAGACCATCGCACAGCACCAGACCATCGCACAGCGCGCAGACCATCGCACAGCGCCAGACCATCGCACAGTGCCAGAACATTGCACAGCGCCAGACCATCGCACAGGGCCAGACCATCGCACAGCGCCAGACCATCGCACAGCGCCAGACCATAACACAGCACCAGACCATCGCACAGCGCCAGACCATAGCACAGCGCCAGACCATCGCACAGCGCCAGACCATCGCACAGCGCCAGACCATAGCACAGCGCCAGACCATAGCACAGCGCCAGACCATCGCACAGCGCCAGACCATAGCACAGCGCCAGACCATAGCACAGCGCCAGACCATAGCACAGTGCCAGACCATCGCACAGCGCCAGACCATCGCACAGCGCCAGACCATCGCACAGTGCCAGACCATCGCACAGCGCCAGACCATCGCACAGCTAGTTTGAGTCATAGTCAGGACACATTGGGTTAATTGGCACTGGGCGATGTATTTCTTTCACCACAGATATGGGCGCATGGCTGGAATAGCTGAGAGTCCATAGTAGGTGTACATCAACACATGGATAAAGCTGTTAAGAGTGGCACCAAAGTACGAGTGTCCACAGGGAACCCAGTTCATGACGAACCACCAAATATTCAGCAGTGACGCATGGTGATAGACATGTAGGACGGTGATTTGGTGGTTGTTCTTCCTCAGGATGAAAAAGGTGTCCATGAATTCTATTAGTTTGGAGAAGTAATACCACCACAGGACACGGATTATCTTCATATCAGCATCGCCTCCGCTATGTGTATCTTGACAGGAAAAAATTGTGACCTCCTTCCCATAATCCTGTAACCAGCTCGTAAAACATGTACAACGACAGCAGTGTAAGAGAAATGTTATACTCCACTAGGATGCCCCTGAAGGAGACAGGTTGCCTGGTCTGCATGTACTTTGGTCCTAGCCATACCATTAATAAATACAGGAGAGTGAAGACAAATGTGGGGATGTAGTTATCCAGCAGAAGTCATCCTTTTATCCTGGGATCTTTGGGGCCAAGTAAGTTATCTATATAGTCATTTACTGCTTTGTCTAGAGCCTCCATTTCTGATTGGCTGAATCGCGTGAAAACAGTCCGCACACCGATTTCTGCGCGCAACGTTAATGCGCGCATGTTTTTGCACGTCCGTTTTACGCGCGTTATTTTTTGACAGATGAAAAAATCCGTGAGGATTGTAATAACAGCGTTAATTTACACGCGTTAACGCTGTGCGCAAACATTCCCGCGTTTAACGTGCGCTTTTGCGTTAAGAATGTAATAGGGCCCTGTATGTTTTCTAGAACTTTCTCTGGTAATGACTATAACCTTATGAAACTCCTAGAATCTCAACACAGGTTTCATGGTATTGTGGTCATGATCATTTTGGTTATCAAATGCCAATACTCAGTGTACACAGAGAAATGACGAGTGAGGCTGGAAGCAGCTATATAAAGAATATAAGGCCACACGGCGCTATATAAATATCTGCTTCATGCGGATAAGATAGGTGACTTTATGCGGGAAACAATGTTTAAGCAATGCGCAGATATTCCTGCAAAGTGCTGTGTGATTGGAAAGTCTGCTGTTACTTTGCACGTGATATAAAGTTATACATACAATGTGCACAGATCCAGATTAAAAACCTTATTAATGACAAATAGCAATTTAATTCATATTCTCTGGGCTCTGTCGCAGAATAAACAGCCATATTCAGCCGGTGTACAGCAAGGGAGGCCGCGTTACAACATACAGGGCTATGCAGTGTCGCCCTGGACCCAGAGTGTATAGGTATGGCAGTATGGACGCAGGAGAGACAAGGCCAGGACGAGGTCCCCTCTCGCACCAAGGAATACACAGCACAATCCAGCCCGCATACGACTGCAGGGCATGGTGGACCACACTATGGGGCACACTCCCCTCCCAGTGAGGCCGTCTGGTGACCAGGACCCAAGACGATCCGGTCGATGTCAAGGCTCCACCATGGAGCCAGGATGTGCACCACTGGTCTCCCGGACAGCCATCGGTAGTACCCAGCAACTTCTCCGTCTTAGACAGCACCGGAGGTCCATCTGCAGGCGGCCCAGAAGCTTCCGCTTCCATGTGTGTACCACCAGTTTCTTTGATTGCCCTCTAGAGCCTACCAGGCTCAGCTCTGCCTCAGAACCTCCGTATAGCGTCGCAAGTCACCGTGTGTCAAAGGGCTGTCATCTTCTTCCTCCTTTAGAAGGCACTCAAGGCACAGGAACGCTGCCTCAAGGCCCAGCAGGCACTCCAGCTGCACCCCACACCAGGTCTGCTGTCTCAGCCGGGCGTTGGGGGCCCTCCCAGATAGGTAGTGTGGGGGATAGCAGATGCGTCGCGGTGTGACGCGAAGCCTCCAAGCAGGCTCTGGAGGATTCTGTGGCCGGGGATCACCCAGGGCTACCTGTCTAGGATGAAACTCTGTGATAGGCCTTAAAATGACCACCGACCTAATACCCCGGCCACAAAGCGCTAGTCTCTAGTCCAAGGGGGGGACAAAATGGGCCCCGGACATCTCACGCCGACGGCTAGCTGCTCCCGGGTCCAGGGAAACAAATCACAGCGGGGAAAGTCCGCTAATGAAGGAAAGGAGTATCTTAAGGCGCTGTGCAGTGTAAAGATTTGGTTGGTGTCTAGGATTCACCGTGCGTGTGTGCTGCCAACTGAGGGGTGGATGCAGAGCCTTATGCTGCTACGGCTTGTAAATGAGAAAAAAGTGTGGGTACCCCTTAGTGCGGCGCTGCTCGCAGGTTTATCGGATAGTCTTGCTCTTTGGAATATAGTATTCACTTACCTAGTTTTGGCATAAACGGTGTCAAATAAAAATTGCATACGCAGTCAATCCTATTTACAAACAGATAGGAGGTGCGATATATTGCAAACTGATATGACGTGCGATATATTGCAAACTGATATGACGTGCGGTATATCTCTATACACAGTGATAATGTAAATGTCTATCTTACAGGATATCTTAGAAAAAAAAACGTCCTGTTGTAATTGGATCCAATTGATGAAGCTGGCCAGGGAGCCGGCGAAACGCGTCTTGGAGACCCCTATGCATTTTTTACTACAGACTTCTATTACCTACTTTATTTTATGATCTGTTTTTTACATATTTTATATATTTTTTTTGCCCTTACGATACTTTTATTGATTTTACATTTTGATGTGAGCTGCAGTTGCCATCTTTGAGCGCCGCCAGCAACCAGAAGCACCGTGAGAAGGGAAGCTTTCTGCAGTATCCTGGACGAGGAAACCTGAAAGATAAGGCACTAAGGAGTAAAGAGGGATTTCAACGCATTGCAAAAGATTGAACAGCATCCATCATTACATTCGCGTAAGTGCACCAGCCTATATTCTCCTTATATCTGACAGACCCGCACGCACCCCTAACCCCCACTCTTTTTCTTGGAGGAATATTGAAGGGACGAGAGGAGCGGAGGCTGTCGAGACCAAAAGGAATCAAGTTGATCAGCTAAGAGAATTTTTTCTCACTACACAGACTGAAAGAAATATTTTTTACTGCAGACTGTCCTTCACCATCTGAACACCAGGTGGCACACTCGCACTAAATAAGGACAATTGCAACAGGACGTTTTTTTCTAAGATATCCTGTAAGATAGGCATTTAAATTATCACTGTGTATAGAGATATACCGCATTCCATATCAGTTTGCAATATATCGCACGTCATATCAGTTTGCAATATATCGCACCTCGTATCTGTTTGTAAATAGGATTGACTGCGTATGCAATTTTTATTTGACACGGTTTATGCCAAAACTAGGTAACTGAATACTATATTCCAAAGAGCAAGACTATCAGATAAACCTGCGAGCAGCGCCGCACTAAGGGGTACCCACACTTTTTTCTCAAAGCCAGCTAATGAACCCAGTGAGAGAGAGACGGGTCGGAGCTCCAGAGACTCACGTCCACTCACATTCGCAGCCGGCCATGCCCCTCCCCCCCAGCCTGTATATTAAACAATTAGAGAAAGGGGGGGGTGAGGATCCTGAGGACGAGCAACAGCACTAGTGGCTGCTCTATGGTGGGCGCCCGCTCAGGTCTCACAAGGTTTTAGCTTGTGCCATTACAGAGATGAATGCTCCATATGCAAATCAGCCTGCTCTCATCCAATGAGGGTGGCCAGTACTGATTGCCAAGGACGTCATCCCTGCACGAGAGGTGCAGCAACCCCCGACGATCGTTTCAGCCTTGTTAGGCCTCGTCAGGAGGGTATAGCTGACACCCCTCTAGACACATCAAGCAAGTGGTCCACGTCTGGATGACCCTGTAAACTTATAGTGAGAGAAAGGGGGGGTGTGAGGAGCCTAAGGACGAGCAACAGCACTAATGGCTATTTTAAACAATGAGCATCATGTGACCTCATGGAGTAACATGTATTAATGATACCAGAGTACCCAGAGCCCCCCCGTACATATAAATTAGGGATGCACCGATACCACTTTTTTTAAGACCAAGTACGAGTACCGATACTTTTTAAAAGTACTCACCGGTACCGAGTACCGATACTTTTATTTTATGTCATGTGACCACTTTCCAATAAGAACAGACCTCATATAAAATGCCCCCAGGTCACATTTAGATACCCCCCCGAGATACATATATATATATATACACAGAATGCCCCCAGCTCTCATGGATATGCCCCCAGCTCACATGGATGGATATTGCCCCCAGCTCACATGGATATGCCCCCAGCTCACATGGATATGCCCCAAGCTCACATGGATATTGCCCCCAGTTCACATGGATATGCCCCCAGCTCACATGGATATGCCACAGCACACATGGACATTGCCCCAGCACACATGGACATTGCCCCAGCACACATGGATATGCCCCCAGCTCACATGGATATTGCCCCAGCACATGGATAATGCCCCAGCTCACATGGATATGCCCCCAGCTCACATGGATATGCCCCCAGCTCACATGAATATTGCCCCAGCACACATGGACAATGCCCCAACACACATGGATAATGCCCCAGCTCACATGGATATGCCCCCAGCTCACATGGATATGCCCCCAGCTCACATGGATATTGCCCCAGCTCACATGGAATTGCCCCCAGCTCACATGGATATGCCCCCAGCTCACATGGATATGCCCCAGCACACATGGACATTGCCCCAGCACACATGGATATGCCCAAGCACACATGGATATGCCCCCAGCTCACATGGATATGCCCCCAGCTCACATGGATATTGCCCCAGCTTATGGATAATGCCCCAGCACACATGGATAATGCCCCAGCACACATGGATAATGCCCCCAGCTCACATGGATATGCCCCCAGCTCACATGGATATTGCCCCAGCAAACATGGATAATGCCCCAGCTCACATGGATATTGCCCTAGCTCACATGGATATGCCCCAGCTCACATGGAATTGCCCTCAGCTCACATGAATATGCCCACAGCTCACATGGATATCCCCCAGCTCGCATGGATATTGCCCCAGCTCACATGGATATGCCCCCAGCTCACATGGATATACCCCAGCACACATGGACATTTCCCCAGCACACATGGATAATGCCCCAGCTCACATGGATATTGCCCTAGCTCACATGGATATTGCCCCAGCTCACATGGATATTGCCCCCAGCTCACATGGATATTGCCCCAGCTCACATGGATATTGCCCCAGCTTATGGATAATGCCCCAGCACACATGGATAATGCCCCAGCACACATGGATAATGCCCCCAGCTCACATGGATATGCCCCCAGCTCACATGAATATTGCCCCAGCAAACATGGATAATGCCCTAGCTCACATGGATATTGCCCAAGCACACATGGATATTGCCCCCAGCTCACATGGATATTGCCCCGAGCTCACATGGATATGCCCCCAGCTCACATGGAATTGCCCCCAGCTCACATGGAATTGCCCCCAGCTCACATGAATATGCCCCCAGCTCACATGAATATGCCCCCAGCTCACATGGATATCCCCAGCTCACATGGATATTGCCCCCAGCTCACATGGATATGCCCCCAGCTCACATGGATATACCCCAGCACACATGGACATTGCCCCAGCACACATGGATAATGCCCCAGCTCACATGGATATTGCCCTAGCTCACATGGATATTGCCCCCAGCTCATATGGATATTGCCCCAGCTCACATGGATATTGCCCCAGCACACATGGATATGCCCCCAACACACATGGATATGCCCCCAGCTCACATGGAATTGCCCCCAGCTCACATGAATATGCCCCAAGCTCACATGAATATCCCCCCAGCTCACATGGATATTGCCCCAGCTCACATGGATATGCCCCAGCTCACGTGGATATGCCCCAGCACACATGGACATTGCCCCAGCACACATGGATAATGCCCCAGCTCACATGGATATTGCCCTAGCTCACATGGATATTGCCCCAGCTCACATGGATATTGCCCCAGCTCACATGGATATTGCCCCAGCACACATGGATATGCCCCCAGCACACATGGATATGCCCCCAGCTCACATGGATATGCCCCCAGCTTATGGATAATGCCCCAGCACACATGGATAATGCCCCCAGCTCACATGGATATGCCCCCAGCTCACATGGACAATGCCCAGCTCACATGGATATGCCCTAGGTCACATGGATATTGCCCCCAGCTCACATGGATATTGCCCCCAGCTCACATGGATATTGCCCTAGCACACATGGATATTGCCCCGAGCTCACATGGCGATTGCCCCAGCTCACATGGATATTACCCAGCTCACCAGCCCTAGCCTCACCTTTGGACGGCTACTCGACTGGCGATGCCTGCTTCATTCTCCTTCAGTGATTCCTGGCGGCTAAGCGCTCGGCATTGCAAGTGCCCGGCTTTGCCTGGCAGCACACTGACTGCCAGGAGCAGACACTGAAGGAGGAAGAGTGCTCAGAAGAACGTCTGCTCCACAGTGGGTCCAGTTGCAGGGCTGTAATGTGGCCGCCGGGCCGTGGAGGCCTTGACTCTGCCTCCAGCCCAGATCTTGCGGGAGCCTCCCGCGGTCTCGGCTGGAGGCAGCGTCACAGCCTCCACTGCCCTGCGGCCGCGTCATAGCCCTGCGACTGGACCCACCGCTAGGTGTGTATTGTGGCCGCCGGAGGGGAATGCTGGCCGAGTGCTTTTCATGCAGGCGGCCAGCTTCCCCAGCCCAGGCTTCAGGTATCGTGGGAACGTATCGGGCCATTTGCACGAGTACCAGGTACTCATGCAAACGGCAGTATCGGCACGATACTAGTATCGTTGCATCCCTAATATAAATACTCATCACTGATTGGAGGGAACGGACACAGACAAGTCATTCTTTACGCGGCGTTTGTGTGAAATAGAAATCAGATTTATTGATTACAAATCTATCAGCGAGTATCAGTTCTATGATCAATCAATCAGTATAAATCAGGAGCAAAGCCACGAGATCTCAAAGGATCAGCTTAATAGCCAGTGATCAGGGGGTTAAACATTCAGCCAATCCGCAATCACAGGGAAATAGCATTTACATCTGCACAACCTGATCCAGAAACTTTCCATTAAGAGCAATATTAAGAATGGGATTTTCCAGTAATGTTTGAGCCAGTTGGTGGATCTCATGTCCTGCTCGGCCCATTATCAGAGGGGGATCCCATCAAGTTTCTGCACAAGCATTCCTTTCTTTTTATACAATTATTCTTAATATGGGATTATTAGCTAAACCCAGCAAGGCATTCTATGGGTTAAAGAGTTTTCACTCCTAGAAATCATTTTAACTGACACAAAATCCCCAAATTCATCAAATTCTCACCCAGGTATTATCCTCATATACCCCGAATCCAGCATGGAGCGGCTCGGTGAAGGCGGCAGTGAAGGTGTGTAAGTGTCTGATCGGGTCACACAGCTCATAAAAGGACAAACGTCCGACCTCATAGTCCAGGAATATCCCCAATCTACAACAGGAAGAGGAGTGAGGAAACGGGATGTAGTTACTGTCATGTCTCATATAATACATTTTATTAAAAAACTTCTCCAAACTCCAGGACTTGTTATTATCTCCAATCAGTGACTGCCATCCTCTCCTCTCTATACTGGGATAGGTCATCCCGATCATCCACCCCCCTGAGTCACTGCCCTCCACTTCCCAGTAATGTCGCCCAGAGGAGAAACTCCTGGAGTTTAAAACCTGACGATACTGAAATCTCTCTGGTGTTTCCGGGCGTCTCTGATTTATTCGTGACCAGGAAACAGTTTTCAAAATCCTCTGATACAGAACACCATTACTAGCCGTGTTTACATCCAGTAACATGTCTGAAGCCGTGTTTACATCCAGTAACATGTCTGAAGCCGTGTTTACCCAGTAACATGTCTGAAGCCGTGTGTTTACATCCAGTAACATGTCTGAAGCCTCCGGTACACGGCGCCGTTTCGTTACTCTGGTCACAATCCCAGCTAGGCCTGAGTGTAAGGTCACTGAGATCAGACCTACATCCAGATTTCCTACATCATGGACCTTTATGTCACGTCTCTCTGTGTCCTCCTCAGTGTCACAATAGTCGGCTCTGTCTGATTCTCGTCCTTGTAAGACAGTTACTGGGTCGGTCATGTCACACAGCTCCTTGATGTCGCCCATCTTCCTGGACAGTTCCTCCTTCTTTATTTCCAGCTGCCGTATTAGATCTGAGACTCGGAGTGAGACCTGCTCTTCCTGCCGGGAGATCTCACTCAGGACTCGCTTCTCCAGGGCTTCCAGCTGTTTCCTGATGTCCCTAATCAGGGCAGTGACTCGCTCTGTTACCCCGGCTGCTTTTCCTTTCATTTGTCTCCTGAGCTCCTCCAGGTTCTGGACTCTTTTCTCGGCCTCCTCTCTCTGTGAGGTCAGTTTCTGCAGAATATTCCTCAGTTTCTCCTTCTTCTTCTCAGAGACCTCATTCAGAGTCTCCACCTGGTGTCCCCTGTGCTCTCCATCCAACCTACAGGACACACAGATACAAGTTGCGTCCTCACAGCAGTAATATTTCAGGACTTCCTTGTGGACAGAGCATTTCCTGTTCTCCAGTGAAGTGGTGGGTTCCGTTAAGACGTGTTCTGCTAACTTGCTGTGGGCCCTCAGGTGGTTTTCACACAGAGAAGCTTCACAATGTAGACATGTTTTAGCAGCCGGTACCGGAGACTGAATACAGTAAGTACAGGGGATCCCGGCCTCCTCCTGCTCTGGGTGAGTAGATCGGATATTCTCTGCGATGTTCCGCAGTTTCCTGTTCTTCACCAGAGCCGGACGCTCCTGAGACTCTGCTCTGCACTCAGGACACTTATAGGCTCCAGATCCCTCCTGTGTGTCCAGCACATCCCCAATGCAGGTCCTGCAGAAGCTGTGTCCACATGGCAGGGTCACAGGGTCTGTATAAATGTTCAGGCAGATGGAGCAGGTCAGCTCGTCTCTCAGATCAGCAGACGCCATCGCTGGAAGCAGAATGACAAATGAAACTAACTTTTCTCTTATCAGGAGTCAGTGGGCGTGTTTTACCACATTCCACACACACAGGGTGTGGACACTTTGCATCATGGGACTGACTGTTAACCCTGTAGGTTCCTGATTTGAGTTTTTCCCAGATCCAGAGAGGGGCACAGGGGGCATTTGTCCCCCCCCCCAGCTGCCCTCCCATTGTGGGTGATACAGGGTACCTTTGGAAGTTTGAAACCCTGTATCTCTGTTTCTCCACATCATACATAGACCATTGAGGTGTCATTGGAAAGGCTAGAGTCTGACCACCCCAATGCGACCAAACATGACTATGTACAATGTACAGCGTAAAAGTAAAACTGTGTATTTTTCTAAATTTTGTTTAACATTGTGTATTGGAGGATAAAAAGTGAAAAGGCTCAGAAGCAAAGGGGTTAACTTCTATGTATCAAACCTCTGGATTTCACGTGAAAAGTAGGGATGAGCTGTTCGGTTCGATCAGTTTGGAGTTCGATTCGAACTTTGGCCGTTCGCAAGTTTGCGAACTTCGAACTTTTTTGGCGTGTTCGGTTCGAGTTTGCAAAAAAAAAAAATAATTTAGAAAAGAGTATAAAAAATGCTTAAAAAATACAAAAAAATCGAGAAATAAAGAGACTCTTTACTGCAGAATATTATAAGCAATGGTTTATTAGATATTGAATTAAAAACTGACCTGTGTTTCTCAAACAGTAAACACCAGGTGTTTTTAGTCTGGTCTAATGAATTTGATACATTATATGTACAATGAGGGTGTGGTGTGTCTCCTGATGTGTCAAACAACACCTGTGCTTCTGTTCTGAGAAGTGTTAATTTCTCTCCTAAATCTTCTTCTAATATGCTGCATTTCACTGCTGCTCAGCTCATTTTTACCGCTTCGCTCATCATGTTTAAACGCGATTTGAAGCCACATTTTATAAAATGACGCAGACATTTATATATCATTCTTTCCGGCAGACTCTGCAGATTCATAATATATCATTTTTATATGTATACTTCATGTCCTGCCTGTATATTATGACAAAAAATGCAATAAAAATTTAATTTTTAATCATCTGCAGTGTGTAAAGTGTTTTTTTTTCACATTTTAGCACATGAGCATTTGCGGTTATGTTTTCTATGGGGTGCGCTTGTACAAAAATTTGAAATGGGGACTTGTTACATTTTGTGGGGGGAATTACGTGATTTATAGCAAACGCACCCCATAGAAAAAAATCATTAGTGCAGCATCATTGTTCACATTATAATTGAAATGTGAACAATATTTCTGCATTAATAAAAATAACACACAAAAAAATACATGTTTTTCTTTTTTTTTTTTACTTTATACCTGGTCATGTTGGGTATCATTCGAAAGGCCATGCTCAGGCCTTTCAATTGACACCCTCCATGACCCCCTAGCTTCCTGGAGATAGGGGGTTGAAGGGAATAAGGAGCACCAAACGCTTTGTATTGATCGGTAGCAACCTATATATATATTTTTAGTTTAATATGGGAAATATATATGCAGAATCCCTGTTAAGTTTCGTTTCTGTATTTTACAAGATTAGTTTTATTTTTGAAGAAATGAAACTGCAATTTCCCAGAAATCACGTGCTCTGTATGTTAAGGGGGGGGCTTTGTAGCCATTACCTCCCGCTCTACCAATTATAACATGGGATGAGAAACTCAGCCTCTTTTGCAGAAATGTATAAATAATGTGTCCAGATAAAAAACCTGCAGAGATGTGTTTTGAGTGACTACAAGGCTTCTGTGTCTTAATTTATCATTCTAATCATCTCTCCATCAACGTTGATGAGATTTTAATCTAAGGTGTCAATATCAGCTCGAGACGGGGTTTCGAGAAAAGAACAAAAAGGACGGACAGGAGACAGTTAATTCTCCACAGGGGTGAATTTGAACTCCGATATCTCCACCAGGGGATTGTCCTGGGCAATATATATACGCATGATCTGAGCTGGCCTGGGCCTGGGAAATATATATACACATGATGTGAGCTGGCCTGGGCCTGGACAATATATATATGCATGATGTGAGCTGGCCTGGGCATTGGCAATATATATATATGCATGATGTGAGCTGGCCTGGACAATATAAATACGCATGATTTGAGCTGGCCTGGGCAATATACAGTCAGGTCCAGAAATATTGGGACATCGACACAATTCTAAAATCTTTGGCTCTATACACCACCACAATGGAGTTGGAATGAAACAAACTCAATGTACTTTAACTGCAGACTGTCAGCTTTAATTAGAGGGTATGTACATCCAACTCAGGTGAACGGTGTAGGACTTACAGCAGTTTGCAGATGTGCCTCCCACTTGTTAAGGGACCAAAAGTAATGGGACATTTGGCTTCTCCGCTGTTCCATGGCCAGGTGTGTGATATTCCCTCATTACCCCAATTACAATGTGCAGATAAAAGGCCCAGAGTTTCAAGTGTGCTATTTGCATTTGGAATCTGTTGCTGTCAACTCTCAAGATGAAATCCAAAGAGCCTTCACTATCAGTGAAGCAAGCCATCATTAGGCTGAAGAAACAAAACAAACCCATCAGAGAAATAGCAAGAACATTAGGCGTGGCCAAAACAACTGTTTGGAACATTCTCAAAAAGAAGGAACTCACTGGTGAGCTCAGCAACACCAAAAGACCCAGGAGACAGCGGAAAACAACTGTGGTGGATGACTGAAGAATTCTTTCCCTGGTGAAGAAAACACCCTTCACAACAGTTGGCCAGATCAAGAACACTCTCCAGGAGGTAGGTGTATGTGTGTCAAAGTCAACAATCAAGAGAACACTTCACCAGAGTGAATACAGAGGGTTCACCACAAGATGTAAATCATTGGTGAGCCTCAAAAACAGGAAGGCCAGATTAGAGTTTGCCAAACAACACCTAACAAAGCCTTCGCAGTTCTGGAACAAGATCCTATGGACAGATGAGACCAAGATCAGCTTGTACCAGAGTGATGGGAAGAGAAGAGTATGGAGAAGGAAAGGAACTGCTCATGATCCTAAGCATACCACCTCATCAGTGAAGCATTGTGGTGGTAGTGTCATGGCGTGGGCATGTTTGGCTGCCAATGAAACTGGTTCTCTTGTATTTATTGATGATGTGACTGCTGACAAAAGCAGCAGGATGAATTCTGAAGTGTTTCGGACAATATTATCTGCTCACATTCAGCCAACTGCTGCAGAACTCATTGGACGGCACTTCACAGTGCAGATGGACAATGACCCAAAGCATACTGCAAAAGCAACCAAAGAGTTTTTGAAGGGACAGAAGTGGAATGTTATGCAATGGCCAAGTCAATCACCTGACCTGAATCCCATTGAGCATGCATTTCACTTGCTGAAGACAAAACTGAATGGAGAATGCCCCAAGAATAAGCAGGAACTGAAGACAGTTGCAGTAGAGGCCTGGCAGAGCATCACCAGGGATGAAACCCAGCATCTGGTGATGTCTATGCATTCCAGACTTCAGGCTGTGATTGACTGCAAAGGATTTGCAACCAAGTATTAAGCACTTCAATGCGGAGGACGCGCTCAGCGCGTCCTCCGCATTACCGCTGGTATGCGGAGGACGCGCTGAGCGCGTCCTCCCATTGGGGTCAGCGTTCGGCCGGGTTCCGGCCGATCGCTGGCCCCCCGGTGCGGACTGACATCCTCGATGTCAGCCGCGCATCCGGAACCGCAGCCGCTGGAATTAGGTGTCATCGCGGCAGCGCGATGACACCTAATTCAGGCGCCCCCCCCGCATGTGCGGAGGAGGCGCCTGAAAGGGAGGGGGGAGGTCCTTCGGACCTCTCTCCCTCCCGATCGGCGGCGTTGCGGGGGTTAACCCAGGCACCATTTGGAAGGGCACAGCCTGCCCTTCCAAATGGTGCCTGGCATTAACCCCTGGGGAGCTGGATCGCGAATCGGCGCTGAAAAGCGCCGGTTCGCGATCCTTTCTCGGAGCTGGCCGACATCTTGGATGTCGGCCAAGCCTCCGGGAACTCCCCCTGAGGACTGGCGTCATCGTGCGTAGCACGATGACGCCAGTCCTAGAGTTAACCCCTAACTGCCACCAACGGTGGAGATAGGGAGTTCCAATGAACTCCCTATCTCCCGATCCGTGGCAGCTAGGGGTTAAAGTTTGGTATGGTTGGATTGGCCAGAGCATGGCCGTTCCAACGATAACAAACACTACTGTGAAAAATGTTGTAAAAAAAAAAAAAAAGAATTTTTTTTTTAAAAAAATTTAAAAAAAAATTATAAAAAAAAAAATAAACCCTTTTTTTTTCTTTTTTTTGGTTTGTTAATGCAGCAATATTGTTCCCATTTCAATTATAATGTGAACAATGATGCTGCACTAATGATTTTTGTATGCGGTGCGTTTGTTAAAAATAGTGTAATTTCCCCCAAAAAAAATGTAACGAGACCCCATCTCTAATTTTTTTAACAAGCGCACCCCATACAAAATATAACCGCAATTGCTCGCATGTTAAAATGTGAAAAAAAACACTTTACACATTGTAAATTATTGAAAATACATATTTTATTGCATTTTTTGTTATAATATACAGACATGACATAACGTATACATATAATAATGACATATTATGAATCTGCCGCGTCTGACGGAAAGAGCAATATATAATATGTCTGGGTCATATACTAAAATAAGCCTTCAAAACACGTTTAAACATGATGAGCAAAACCGGTAAAAATGACCTCAGCACAGGGGCGGGAAAAGCCTCAGCAGCGAAAGGGTTAAGAAGGGAAAGTTTGATTTATGATTATTATTCTGTCCCATTACCTTTGGTCCCTTAACAAGTGGGAGGCACATCTGCAAACTGCTGTAAGTCCTACACCGTTCACCTGAGTTGGATGTACATACCCTCAAATTAAAGCTGACAGTCTGCAGTTAAAACACATTGTGTTTGTTTCATTCCAACTCCATTGTGGTGGTGTATAGAGCCAAAGATGTTAGAATTGTGTCGATGTCCCAATATTTCTGGACATGACTGTATATACGCATGATGTGAGCTGGTCTGGGCCTGGGCAATATATATACGCATGATGTGAGCTGGCCTGGGCCTGGGCAATATATATACGCATGATGTGAGCTGGCCTGGGCAATATATATATACGCATGATGAAAATTTGCAAAGGATAAGGCACGCAAAGTGAAATTTTGATGTGTCTGAAACTGAAACTTACGTGACAACTCTTATTTATTTTTTTTCATTAATTTATATTTGTTCAATACAGTTAATTTTAATTTGTTTAATAGAGGTAATTTAAAATGGTTTAATACAGTTTATTCATATTTATTTTACCTTTACTATTGGTGCTTTTCAAACTTTATTCTTAAATAAAAAGATATTTAGCAGTTTCATGTTGTGTGTTTTTTTTTTTTTTGGGGGGTGCAAGTAGCTGGTCTTGCGTAGGGCGCAAAATAGTCTAGCACCGGCCCTGACCGCATGGTCCACCCCTGCATTCTTCCACAATACTACAGAGGGGTTACTGTATGATGGCACTTGCTGGCCTGGCACCAAAGGCACAATATTTGGGTGCACTGCCACTGACGCCTGTATCAGATTCATATCCTCAGAGGGGTGAGACTGTGTGACGGCGCTGTTGCCGACGCTAAAGGCCTAATTTTAGGCTAGGGTCAAACTAACGCATTTTTCGCAGCGAATGTCAAAAAGTGCGTCCTAACGCATTGAGGTGTTTTTTCACAGAAAGCGCTTAAACGGTCATACGATATGCATTTTTGAGCGTGATTTTTTACGGATCCAAACCAGGAAACTTTGGATGTCTGGACGTTATGTTGGCCGGACATGAGCAGCATCTGACGTCTCCTAATCACGCACACACGCCGCTATGCGGACACAGCGCACTCTGTACGTCAGTACTAGCGGTTCAGCGTTCTCGAAAAAATGCGTTCATTTTCCACTTGAGTTGCGCGGCCGGACTTTCGTGCGGCCATACTTTGTATATTGGCCGTCATTGCGCGTCATTTGCTGCTAGTGCGGCCGTGATTAAGTGCGCCTGAACGCACGTTAAAAGTGCGCTAGTCTGACCCCAGCCTTAAAGCACCTATTGTTACTTTCATCCAAAACCTGCATAAGTTTCACAATAATTTAACCCGAAAAATCACTAAACATTTTCTGCGTGTCCGAAAATGTCTCCTCTTTTCATACAGGCTGCCGCCCCAAGCAGTTGTTTATGAATGGATTAAAGGAAAACCGTTTACCGTCATTTGAAATGTCATTTTTTGTTTTTTACATATTTCTATACATCCTAGAGATCCGCCACTTCACGGTCAGGTTATGGGGACCTCCTAGGCACGATATTTGATGGAATTTCTCATTTTTATTTTTAACCCTTATTTCATGGAACACTCACTGTCCCTTTAAAAACGTTTTTTTTTTTACTTTTTGTCCTTGTTTCCTGTCCCCCAGGGCACTACCCGGACCCCCATACACCTTTTATGGCAAATATCTAGCATATATGCCCTCTTGGAGGGCACACTAAAAATAGAATTTTCAGCCCCATTGACTTGTATTGAGTTCGAGTTCGAATTCGAACATTTGGAAAGTTCGAGTTCGAATGCGAACCGAACTCGGGGGTGTTCGGCTCATCCCTAGTGAAAAGGCTATTTCCTGGATACACTCAAAATATGTAAACTTCTATAGTGTGTATACTGTATGTCCAAACCTGTGTGTGTATCTGTGTATATATGGATGTGTATATAGCTGTGTATGTGTCAATGAGTGTGTGTCTGTATACAGCTCTGTGTGAGTGTGTACCTGGGTGCATATCTCCCAAATGTCCCTGCTTTTGAGGGACAGTCCCTATTTTGTGCCCAAATACCCTTTTATTTCTAATGTTCCTCCTTTTAGGCGCTCCCCAATATATTCAGGGAGTGCAGGTGTATAACAGAGCTGCACAACAATAAAACTCCCAGCAATGAGTCTGTAAACCATTGTTTCCCAAACCTGTCCTCAGGAGCCGCTGACAGGCCAGGTTTGCAGATATCTGAAGCCCAGCACAGGTGATATGATTTGCTTCTCAGTGATTGGAGGATTTCCCCAAGGAGATCTGCAAAATGTGGCCAGTTAGAGGGTCCCGGGGACAGGTTTGGGAAACATTGCTGTAAACTCTAATAAATGGAATAAGATACTTTGCTTTGATTTTATTTAACATTTTATTGATATAAATGTCGTAATATTTTGTGATGTCGCCTATAAAGTCTGGGAATAGGGGAGTTTGTGAGCCTGGCTTTAGCGGCTCCTTAAATGTTGTGTGTGTGTGTCTGTGCGTGTGTGTCTGCGTGTGTGAGTGTCTGTGTGTCTGTGTGTATCTGTGTGTGTGTGTGTGTGTGTGTGTGTGTGTGTGTATAGTGATGGGCTGAACACCCCCGTTATCGGTTCGCATTCAAACTCGAACATCGGGAAAAGTTTGACCGCAAACACGATTCGAACGCAATGCAAGTCAATGGGCTCAAACGTTCGAAAATGAAGGTCCCCTCCAGAGGGTATATATGGAAGATATTGGTCATAAAAGGTGTATGGGGGTCCGGGTACTGCCATGGGGACAGGAAACCATGAAAAACAATTTTGTTTCTTTAAAAAAAAGTTTTTCACCATTTCACCGCTGTGCGCTGAGCTCATTTTTTCCGCTTTTGCTCATGTTTAAACGCGATTTGAAGCCGTGGGAAATGTTTTATCACCAACGAGTCAGAAAAATTACGATCTTAACGCAAACGTTAACGCTCACTTGTGTGAGCATTAACATTTACTGCGGTGTTTGACGCATATTACAATCCAAACACTAATGGGTTAAGTAACGCGTTTGGTATCTTGTGCTTTTCTGCGCGAGGTTAATGTACATTGCGCTCCCTATACTTAACATGGGGAGCGCAAAGTGTTAATCAGCGCTGGTATTACAAAGTCCCGGCGCTGATTAACATCCGGCTGTGGTTAGTGGAAAGTTAACCAGAGCCAGGACTTGGTGTTAACGGATTCCGCTTCTGCAAAATCCATTAACACCAGCCTCAAAAAGAAAAAAAAGACTCAGATACTCACCTCCTGTCCCGCGGTGAGGACCACGGCACCAACTGCCTCCTCTGTCCGGCGGGAGCAAGGAAAGATTGGGGGAAAAGGTCCCCCCAGTCTCTCCCTGCATATCACTATGTGGAAACAGGGGCAGATCCAGACAGGTTTGGGGGGCATTCTACCAGTTTTGGCCAAGAGCTGGTGTTGAGTTCGTAGTGACAGGAGGATATATTTGCCCCAGCTCACATTGATCTATTGCCCCCAGCTGACATGGATGTATTTGCCCCCAGCTCTCACCTCCTCTGCTGACAGGCCCCTCCGCAGCCGTTCCAAGTACCTGCCGGCCATTCTTCTCCCTACAACTTGCCACCGGCATGGCTGCTTGCTGGGAACCACCTGACCAGCGTAGCCGCGTTCTCACGAGATCGTGGAGTTCACGTGAACTCCGCGATCTCGTGCTCTGGTCAGGTGGTTCCCATCCCAGGCGAGCGCCAAGCTGCATGCCGGCCGTGGCAGCCGCTCGTAGGGAGAAATGCAATTTTCTCAGGGGGAGGGTGTTGCCCCCCTGGATCCACCCCTGCACGGACCAGCCGGATCTCGCGAGGCAAGATCCGGCTGGTCATGTGACCGGCAGGGGGGAACTCAATGGAGTCCTATGGAGTCCAGGATATTTACGCGTGGTAACAACGCAGGCAGCATTTTTTGCACCTTCATTGTAATCCAGCGTTAAAACGCAGACGCAAGGGGGAAAACTACGGGTGCAGTTTTTCCTCCCTTGCGCCCACATTTTAACGCTGAGAACATAATTTAACCCAAGGTGTGGGAAATGTTTTAGCAACAAGGTGTGGGACATGTTTAATCCCATAGGCTTCAATGTTTAAAAAGGTGTGAGAAATGTTTAATCCCATTGGCTTCAATGTTAAAAAAGGTGTGAGAAATGTTTTAGCAACAAGGTGTGGGAAATGTGGGAAACCTATCCATAGGTTTCAATGTTAAAAATATTCCTGTTTTAATGCAATATCTAATAAACTGTTGCTTATTATACTCTAAAGAGTCTCTTTGTTTTTAGATTTTTTAGGATCTTTTAAGTATTTTAAAAAATTAATTATTTTTTCGAACTTTCCTCAAACGGCCCAAAAAGTTCGAAGTTCGCGGATTTTCGAACAGCCGGTGTTCGAATCGAACTTGGAACTGATTGGAACCGTCAGCCCATCCCTAATTGAGATTCATCTGGTTAAATATAGCCTGAATGGTTTATAGGACTTTATTTTCACTATAAGCACTTTAAGATACAGTTACAAGTATTTATAAAGTGCCAACAAGTTCCGTAACGCTGTACAATGGAAGACAGAATAACAGATATACATTAGAAAAAAATAGGAACCACTAGTTGGTACAAAAATTGGCAAGAACGGGCTTAACCCAAGAAGTTAATTAATGAAAAAACCCAACCTTTATTTACACATTTGCATTATAGACACTCATAAAAACATATGATATGGGGGGGGGGGTGAATGGATCACAGAAATACCATGTGAGTAAGATGTAGCATAGGAGGAGATCACTCATATGAATGCTCCACCGAGCATCATATAAAGGCATACAGGACCTCTCTCAGGTGGGGGGGGGGGTAGATTATAGCTAGAATGCAGCAAAAAGTGCTCTGCTCTCCTTAATTGGGAGCCAACCCACATAGAGGTCAGTAATAAATCAACCAATAGGCATGGATAAGATTATTTACTGCTTGAGGCTGGATTAAATATAGTTGGTAGACAGCGCAGTTGCTGATGCCGTAATAAAGGATATTAGATAATAATCAGTATAGCTTTGCCTTATTGTATCACCAAACGATAAGATACAAAATCACAATCTCACAAAGTGCTCGTCTCTCCTTAAGTGGGAGCCGATACATAAATCAGCGGTTATTATGCAATTCGATAGGCATGAGGACTAATAAATGCTTCACATTGAATTTATACACAGCGCATTATTGATTGGTCGATAAGCATGCGTGAAGACCATTTAATGCATACGTCTATTTAATGGTTCAGATTTGATTGATACATAGCGCGGCTGTCATTAGGCAGGCTGTAATTAATAACAGAAGAATATATATATATATATATAGTGTAGGCACCTGATCGTAATATAAATGTAAATAATAAGAGAATGAGTAGTAAAGATGTATTCAAGTGATAACGTTAATAAGTAGTGTGACGCTGCCTAAAAATGCATGATATATGCACAAATAAAACAACCAAAATATGTGAAAAATAGTAAACAAATAAAACAGGAATCCATATAGCGCATCTGTAGCGGATCCCCGCTACCCTGCCGGGTAGATCCGCCATCAGCGCCGAGCTGGTCTGGGGGTGTAGAGTCAGGGGTAGCGGGCGGTAGGGATTCGGCGGTGATCCAGCGTTTCTTTCCACGGTCCTTGCAGCGTTCCCCAAGCCCTGTTATCCTCAATTACTAGCCGAGGCAAGAGTAAAGGTTCAAACAGGAATCAGTTTTTAATCAAAAGCAGAACATACACGGTCCTTTTATATGGTACAGTCCCACTGTTCTCTCCCATGCCCGCCCCCAGACCCCTGGAGTGAATTCTGCACAGGGGCTAGCCATAGCCCAGGTTATGATTGGTTGGTTCCAAGACCATTGCAGGCTTCTCTCAGGTCCTCTCAGTCTTCACTTGGGTCCACTGGTGGTATGCAGATGAAGTCTTGACCTCACAGTGATCACATACAGTGATTTACATAACCCATTGTAAAGGGAATCAGATAGTGGGTGGCTGAGACAATGTGACTCCCAACCCTTCAGAACAGGTAAACAGATAACAGATAGCCAAACAGAAAGCACTTTTGCATAATCCACAAGTTACTCAACCTATTGTATATTCTATACAAAGGAAAGCATTTGACACTAGTGGCAGGTAGGGTTTTTTAAAAACCACATTTAACTAAAGAAATATAAGTCTATTTAAAACTAAAAATGAGCGATTGACAATACATTTAAAACCACACAATATAACTGAGCATAAACTGGCAGGATGGTGCAGGGGAAAAACATGATTAATTAGAAGTCTAGCAACAGTTTTACATTAAATCTACCAAAGGAAATTAGTTTCTATAAGTAAAGGTAAACGAAATATAACAAAATAAGAATGAAATTAAACTAAATAAATCCTTTGGCGGCCGTTCCGTCACATAGCTCTCCCAGTCCCATGATGGCAGACCCGGTGAGACCCTCTACGGGTCCGCCTGGGGATGTCCAGGTGTAAGTGTCTTTTAAAAAGTCTCAAGTTTGGGTTGCTGGGGCAATGCTTTGCCAACCCCCGATAGTCTTTCAGTCCATAGTCCATAGGGAGGAGGCTGGCCCCCAGGCTTCTCCAACTGCCCCCTTGGTTTGGACCAATATCCGACGGACCATACAGACACCCAAGGCTGGTACCCTGCCATGGGGAAACAACCGGCCCTGGTGGGACGTTGAGGGCTTTTTCTCTTCCTGGTCTCCTAGCCCCTCGCTGGTGGGCAGCCTTGCTGACACCATTTCCTGGGGCAATGACCCGCTGGGGAGGGGTACCGCCTGTACCTTCTCCCGGTGCCACAGTCAGCCGCGGGAAAAACGGGCCGATAGCACCCTTTCCTGGTGCCTCGGTCAGAAGTTGGGTGGGAGATGGGGTGACCGGTGTCTCCAGAAAAAGTGGTTGTGGATGTGGGCCGTCTGCCCAGCGTCTCGGGGTCACCCAGTTGCAAATCCCAGCACCATCAACAATTCCACAATGGGAGTCTCCCACATCCTGGGGAACGGGAGCAGCAGCACGCCGTTGCCTGGCACAGGGGCCACCTCCACCCTCACGCTGGGGCTCAAAACGTTGGGGAGCAAGACCTGCCATCTCCCCTTCCGGGATTATTACCTGTCGCTGGGGAGAGGTACCGCCAGTACTCTCTACCTGGGGTAGCCGCTGCTGTTGTGGAAGGAGACCGACTGACTCCCCACCCTGGAACTCGTAATGCGGTGCACCATCACCGGCACTGCGTTCTGCTGATAGTTCCTGACGAACTGTACTTGCCCAGTCTGATGCTTTCTCTGGCCCAGATGGCATGCTGTGCTGGAGTTGTAGGCTCTCTGCCTCCTGCGTAGCAGTGGAGGCCAGGAGCTTGGTCTGTAGTTCAGGAGAGGAGCGGATGGTCAGTCCCTGGGGCTCCTCGGTGAGAAGGTAGTTCTCCTCTTTCTCCTCAAGTTCTGCGGTGGCAGGGCAGGGGTAGAGGTTAGCGGTCCTCTGCCGCGGTGACAGTTTTTCCGCTGAAGTGGGGGGCCACTCCCCCATGTATGAATGGCTATCCTTGATCCCTGACGCCACCAGCCAGGGCCCCGGGCTAGCTGACCTGCACTTCTCAGGCACCGTGGAACGGACCATAGCCTCATTCACAGCAGGCCGTAGCATGTCCGCTGTCCCCCGCTCCTCTATCCATACGTGGGTAGGAGCGTTTGGTTGGGGTTTGGGGTTCCCTGCTGGGTACGCCAGCAATTGGCAAGGGGGGGCCTGAGTCTCCCCCTCCCTCGTCTGGCACCCGATATTCTCCCCGGTTTCTGGAGCCTCCAGCTGGGGGCAGAGGGTAGCCGACCTCTGTCCCGATGCCAGCTCTGCTGCTGGGTTGGGGAACCGCTCCCCCATACATAAATTGTCCTCGTCACGCACTGAAGTGCCTGCCGATGCAAGCAGTGAATCTGGGCAAACTGCCCCACATCTCCTGGGCTCTGTGGAAAGGACCGCAGCCGCTTCCTTGGCGGGCCATGACATTGTCGCTAGCTCCTCCACCCATCCTGGGCAGGAGCACTCCATTGGGACTCTGGGTCTCCTGGTCAGCCCTCTGGCCATCTGCCTGGGTGGGCCTCAATCTCACCCATTGTCTTCCAGTTCTCCTCTTTCCACAGTGGACCGCTGTCCTGATGGCTCTCGTTGGTGGAGACCACAGTGCCATCCACCGGTGCACTTCCACTGACCTTGGTAGGTGTCCGAAGCACTTGGTCACTCTGCTCCACTGCAGGTTCTGCAGGAACGGTACTTGCTGAGTCCTCTGTCTTTTCCCCGGACAACATGCTGCGCTGCGGCTGCAGGATAGTCACCTCCTCTGTAGCAGTTGAGGCCTGGGATGCGTTCTGCAGCTGGGGAGAGGGGCCGACTGCCTCCTCACCCTGGTGCTCCGAACCAGCAGAAGATCCTGAAAGTAGGTTGGCACCACCGGGTTCTGTTGGCAGCTCTTCTGCCATGTCCATCGGGGGAGGCGAGCGGGGGAGCGTCCTCAAACAATCTCCTGTATCCCTGCTCCAGCTCCCACTCTTGAGTGGCTAGCCAGTCCAGATCACTGCTCAGCCCGAGGTCGTCAAGGTGCTCACTTTCCCGAAAGTCCCGGATCTCTTCCCATCTCAGTTTAGCTGTACTGCCAAAGGAGGGGTCGTCTTGGAGAGCGTCAAATATTAATCCCGGGCCGCCGTAGTCATAGCCCTCCGTAGGATCTTTCCTCTCCAACTTTGGACACACAGGTTGGCAGCATACCATTCCAGTGCCCGGTACCCGTCCTCCAGCCATAGCTCCGTCTGGATCAGGTTCTCCAGTTGGGACAGTCTTTCTACCTGGGGTTGCACTCCTAGGAATGGCACCCGCAGGTCCCACAGTCTCCAGTATTTCTCACCCAGGTAGGAAGAATCTTTCCCAGGTAGTCCTGTTCAAGCTGTAGGACGTCCCTCCAGAGCTTCTGCCGTGCCGAGTCATTATGCCACAATACCTCCTGGCCGAAACCTGGATCACTGTGCTTGTCAGGCGCTTCCATTCCTTGGTCCCAGAACTCCTCTTCCACGACTGCAGGGAGTATCTCCTGGGACGCTGTAGATTCCCCGAGCTGGTACCGCAACTCGGTCACTCTGAGCTGATTGACCCCTGCCAAAATGATAGCGATCACCTCCACCGGGGGGTTGGCTCCGAACAGGGCCAGCTTCCATTGAACCTCCCGGCGCCATTCTGTGGATTCTGAGTCCTCCATTGTAAGCCTTTGGCTTACCGCTGACCGCTTTATCCCTGGAGAAGTTCCTTGAGAAGTTCCTTGAGAAGTTCCTTGAGGACCGTGCACTTCCAGCCGTCGCAGCACTGAGCAATACGGGATGAACGGCTGTAGGACGATGTAGCAATCTCTCGAATCCCCGGGTGTCTGAGACCGGGGTCAAGCCAGCGGCTGTATTTCCCCCTGCTGGGCTGGTCTCAGATTCTCCCCCCGGATGATGTCTACTCCAGACGCTCGGCGTGTCGCGGTGGCTGAGACCGGGGTCAAGCCAGCGGCTGTATCTCCCCCTGCTTGTCTGGTTTCAGCCGGATCCCAGCGCTGCCAGCCAATGTAGCGGATCCCCGCTACCCTGCCGGGTAGATCCGCCGTCAGCGCCGAGCTGGTCTGGGGGTGTAGAGTCAGGGGTAGCGGGCGGTAGGGATTCGGCAGTGATCCAGCGTTTCTTTCCACGGTCCTTGCAGCGTCGCGGTTCCCCAAGCCCTGTTATCCCCAATTACTAGCCGAGGCAAGAGTAAAGGTTCAAACAGGAATGAGTTTTTAATCAAAAGCAGAACATACACGTCCTTTTATATGGTACAGTCCCATGTTCTCTCCCTTGCCCCACCGCAGACCCCTGGAGTGAATTCTGCACAGGGGCTAGCCATAGCCCAGGTTCTGATTGGTTGGTTCCAAGACCATTGCAGGCTTCTCTCAGGTCCTCTCAGTCTTCACTTGGGTCCACTGGTGGTATGCAGATGAAGTCTTGACCTCACAGTGATCACATACAGTGATTTACATAACCCATTGTAAAGGGAATCAGATAGTGGGTGGCTGAGACAATGTGACTCCCAACCCTTCAAAACAGGTAAACAGATAACAGATAGCCAAACAGAAAGCACTTTTGCATAATCCACAAATTACTCAAACCTATTATATATTCTATACAAAGGAAAGCATTTGACACTAGTGGCAGGTAGGGTTTTTAAAAACCACATTTAACTAAAGAAATATAAGTCTATTTAAAACTAAAAATGAGCGATTGACAATACATTTAAAACCACACAATATAACTGAGCATAAACTGGCAGGATGGTGCAGGGGAAAACATGATTAATTAGAAGTCTAGCAAAAGTTTTACATTAAATCTAACAAAGGAAATGAGTTTCTATAAGTAAAGGGTAAACGAAATATAACAAAATAAGAATGAAATTAAACTAAATAAATCCTGTGGCGGCCGTTCCGTCACAGCATCCATGAAAACAAGTAAATTAAATAAATAAATACATTGATGATAAGGATGCATCCTTACTTTCACCTTTACTTTTGGACACTTAGGGCCCTATTACATTCTTCGCTCAAAAAAGTGCGCGCGCAAAAACGCATTAACGCGAGGGGCAAAACCATTTGCGCGGAACGTCGTATTAGGACGTTCGCAGGGCTGTCTTTAATGCAGGGCAAAAGGGGCAGTTGCCCCAGGCCTAGTCATTGTTGAGGGGTCCAAAGCAGCTGCCCCTTGGGCCTGCGTAGACTGTGGACAACCACCGCCACTGCTAGCGGAATGCATTAACAGCAGAAACACTTAAAAACAAAACAATGACATTTCAAATGACGGTAAATGCTTTTCCTTTAATCAATTCATAAACAACTGCTTGGGGCGGCAGCCTGTATGGAAAGACATTTTAGGACGTGCAGAAAAAGTTTAGTGATTTTTGGGCTAAATTATGGTGAAACTTATGCAGGCTTTGGATGAAAGTAACAATAGGTGCTTTAAAATTGGGCCTTTGGCGTCGGCAACAGTGCCGTCACACAGTAACCCCTCTGAGGATATGAATCTGATACAGGCGTCAATGGCAGTGCACCCAGATATTGTGCCTTTAGTGCCAGGCATGCAAGTGCCATCATACAGTAACCCCTCTGTGGTATTGTGGAAGAGTACAGGGGTGGACCATGTGGTCCTATATTGAAAAGTGTTTTTTTTTATCTGTTAATGGGCATCAGTGCACCCAGATATTGTGCCTTTAGTGCCAGGCATGCAAGTACTATCATACAGTAACCCCTCTGTGGTATTGGTGAAGAGTGCAGGGGTGAACATTGCGGTCCTATATTAAAAATATATGAATCTGGTAAAGGCGTCAGTGCACCCAGATGTTGTGCCTTTGGTGCCAGGCCAGCAAGTGCATTCATACAGTAACCCCTCTGTGGTATTGTGGAAGAGTGCAGGGGTGGACCATGCGGTCTAGGGATGTGCACCGATTTTTATTTCGGTTCGATTCGATTTTTCGAATTTTTAAACTTTTCGATTCGGCTCGTTTCGACAGCTTTCTGTTTCGATTCGGTTCGGCTCGGTTCGTTTTTCGGGTACATTTATTTTTTGGAATATTGACCATTTTTCGTATTTTCGGGTCACTTTACTCGGTTTCTGTATCGACTTTTCGCGATTTCGGAAATTTTCGTTTTTCGGAATTGTACATGGTTTTCGGTATATATCGACCATTTTTCGTATTTTCGTGTCACTTTGCTCGTTGTTTGGTTATCGGCTTTTCGCTATTTCGGAAATTTTCGTTTTTTTCGGAACATCTGTTCTCCTCGTTTCAAAGCTGTCTAACTCTATTGCCCCAGCAGTCCAGCACATGGATTTTCCCCAGCACATGGATTTGCCCCAGCTCATGGATTTGCCCCAGCTCATAGGATATTGCCCCAGCACATGGATTTGCCCCAGCTCATAGGATATTGCCCCAGCTCACACATGGATTTGCCCCAGCTCACACATGGATTTGCCCCAGCACATGGATTTGCCCCAGCACATGGATGCCCCAGCTCATGGATTTGCCCCAGCACATGGATTTGCCCCAGCTCATGGATTTGCCCCAGCTCATAGGATATTGCCCCAGCTCACACATGGATTTGCCCCAGCTCACACATGGATTTGCCCCAGCTCATGGATTTGCCCCAGCACATGGATTTGCCCCAGCTCATGGATTTGCCCCAGCTCATAGGATATTGCCCCAGCTCACACATGGATTTGCCCCAGCTCACACATGGATTTGCCCCAGCTCATGGATTTGCCCCAGCACATGGATTTGCCCCAGCACATGGATGCCCCAGCTCATGGATTTGCCCCAGCTCATGGATTTGCCCCAGCTCATGGATTTGCCCCAGCACATGGATTTGCCCCAGCTCATAGGATATTGCCCCAGCTCACACATGGATTTGCCCCAGCTCACACATGGATTTGCCCCAGCTCATGGATTTGCCCCAGCACATGGATTTGCCCCAGCACATTGATTTGCCCCAGCACATTTACAAAGACAAAATTTACAGAATCAGCGATATAACCGATAATAGTTAAATATACGATGTTCAGAATTACCGAAATGGAACCAAAATCCCGAATGGAACCGAAATCATGAATATAGGGAAAATAAATTTCGATTTGACACATTTCAAGTCCATTCTAAAATTCCGAAAAAAAATTGATTCGGCTCGGAAAAATTTTCGGATTTGCCGTTTTCGGCTCAAAAAAATTTAGGAATTTCGGCCGCATCGAAAGACCCGAATCGGGAAATTTCGTGAAAATTCCCAAATTCCGAAACCCGAAACGCACATCCCTAATGCGGTCAGGGCCGGTGCTAGACTATTTTGTACCCTAGGCAAGACCAACTACTTGCACCCCCCCCAAAAAAAACAAAAAACGACACAACATGAAACTGCTAAATTTCTTTTTATTTAAGAATAAAGTTTGAAAAGCACCAATAGTAAAGGTAAAATAAATATGACTAAACTGTATTAAACCATTTTAAATTAACTCTATTAAACAAATTAAAATTAACTGTATTGAACAAATATAAATTAACGGAAAAATAAAATTAGAGTTGTCACGTAAGTTTCAATTACAGACAAATCAAAATTTCACTTTGCGTGCCTTATCCTTTGTAAATTTTCATCAGGCGTATATATATATATATATATTGCCCATGCCAGCTCACATCATGCGTATATATATATATTGCCCATGCCTCTCACATCATGCGTATATATATTGCCCAGGCCAGCGCACATCATGCATATATATATTGCCCAGGCCAGCTCACATCATGCATATATATATATTGCCCATGCTAGCTCACATCATGCGTATATATATTGCACAGGCCAGCGCACATCATGCATATATATATTGCACAGGCCCAGGCCAGCTCACACCATGCGTATATATATATTGCCCAGGCTAGGTCACATCATGCGTATATATATTGCCCAGACCAGCTCACATCATGCATATATATATTGCCCAGGCCAGCTCACATCATGCGTATATATATATATTGCCCAGGCCAGCTCACATCATGTGTATATATATTGCCCAGGCCCAGGCCAGCTCACATCATGCGTATATATATATATATATTGCCCAGGCTAGCTCACATCATGCGTATATATATTGCCCAGGCCAACTCACATCATGCAGATATATATATTGCCCAGGCCAGCGCACATCATGCGTATATATATTGGCCAGGCCCAGTTATGAATCGGCACCAGACGGGGGGCACCTTCCGTTGCTGACCATGCAGCGGCTGCACATTGGATCTCTCACCCCGCCCTCTGTGGTGCGGCGGCTCGAGAATTTCTCCTGGGAGGTCGACCACGGGAGCTATCCTGGGACGCGGCCGCAGAGGGAGAGGTGGGCCCTGTCTACAAACGAGAAGCCTGCGGGAGCTGCGACCTCTGACAGCGTACTGATGTACTGGCAATCGGCTGGCTGCACTTTCTACGATGCGCGTTGGCGTAATGGATCTGCCCATGCGGCTTTCCCGTTTGACACGGGCTGAAGATAACTAAACGACCTTCTTTTCTTTACCCCCTTTTGCCAACGTGTAATTTTTGGAAGAGTACCGCCTTTCTTATGTGGACATTTTCTCCCCCTCCCACCCAGCTGCGTGTTTTTTGCATTGATCTTTTGTCTCCCTCCCTTGTGAGGATTCTGTGTGAACTGTGTGTTTTGCTTTAACCGAGGACTTTCTACCCCCTTTTTGGTTGATATAACTGACAACTTTTACCCTCCCCCCATCTTTTATTATTTTTATTTTTTCTTCTCTTTCTTTTCCCCGTCCCACAAGCTAAGATTTGTTGCTATTGATAACTCCGCCTTCCCCCCCCCACTAAGATCTCCTTTGCTTATGCCTTTGAAGTGTTCCGCTGAACTGTTCTTTTGGCCCTGCGTGGCCTTCTGCTGATGTATAAGTGACCTTTAGTCAAAATAATTTTTTTTAGAAAGAAATAAAAAAATTAAAAAAATAAAGACGCTTTATTAAAAGGACACTCACTGACTGTGGAAGTTGTCTTCTATACAGCGAAACGCGTATCAGTACCATTTCACATATATTTTTATCTAGTACGGTATTTTAATTTGTTAATTTAAATAAAACTATTTTTTTTTAAAATAGAACGAAGTGTGATTGCCATAGTCTCTATTAGATACTCACCCACCATCGCTCCAAACCAAGGGTGAAGCCTGGATGCTGTGACTGCTCTCTGACGGCTGAAACACTACCAGAAGTTTTTAAGGCGAATAAACTAGAGTCAACTACAGGGGCTCAAATCCAGGTGAGCAGAACCTCTACACCAATGTCTCCCAAACCTGTCCTCAGGACCCGCTGACAGGTCAGATTTGCAGGATATGTGAAGCCCAGCACAGGTAATATGATTTAGGAAGGTGACCCTTAAAACCTGGCCTGGTTGAAGGTCCCGAGGACAGGTTTGGGAAACACTGCTCTACGCACTGTTCAACTGTATATATTATAACATCGAAGGAGATGGTGTCTCTCGAAGTTGACACAAGTTGCCATAAACTGTCACATACTGCCAAAGTTGAGCCAAAGTTTATTGGCCTCCTGAGGATCAGTGGTGTATTTAGGTTTTGTGCTGCCCTAGGCCTGACTAAACTCGTGCACCCTTAATTTAAATTTGAGGTACCCTTTCCTGTCAAGGGCACACCTCATCCTGGTTAATCCCCACCCTTCCTATTTAAGCTCCACCTTTTCCTCTTATAGCTCTGCCTTTTCCTCTCTTTATATTAAAAGTGGATACCAAGTGCCTACTTGTATATTTTGTATACCATTTCAAATGTATCTATTGAGATAAATAAAATTATGAAATGTTTAAATTCAAGCATTTTTACAAAGAACAGCCACGCATGTCAAGTATACTGGATCACAGCCGCTCTAATTGGTTGAACAATAAAATCCACAGAAACGTGCACTGCATATGAGCGTATCACAGACCTGCACAGCGATAAAACCCATAGAAATGGGCACTGTGTATGAGCATATCAGAACTGCACAGCAATAAAACTCACAGTAATGTGCAGTGTGTATGAGCGTATCCCAGAGCTCCAGGGCAATAAAACTCACAGTAATATGCAGTGTGTATCAGAATCCACAGCAATAAAACTCCCAGCAATGCAATGTGCAGTGTGTATGAGTGTATCAGAATCCACAGCAATAAAAGTCCCAGTAATGCAATGTGCGGTGTGTGTGTCAGCGTATCAGAATTCACAACAATAAAATTCCCAACAATGCAATGTGCGGTGTGTATGAGTGCATCAGAATCCATTGCAATAAGACTCCCAGCAAACCGAGTGAATATGAGCACACAGCAATTATTTATTCTATATTTACTGGCGTCCGTCAGCGGTAGGGCTGTGTGCAGAGTCAGCAGGGACTGTGTACAGACTCAGCAGGAGGTCCCTCCAGGCCACGTTAGGATCGCGGCTGTGCCTGTGCATGGAGCAATCTTGTCAGCAGTGGGGTGCCACTGCCAGAGGGTGCACCGTGGCTTTGATTCCCTTCCCGGTGGGTGTTCAGTCCAGAATAGAATGAGAGTCCGTGTTAACGAAAGGGCGGGCAGGTGCTTGCATGCAGGTCACGTGGTTCAGCCAGTCAGGTGGTACTGAGATTCAGTACCATCTGACTGGCCGGACCGCGTGACCTGCACGCACACAGCCTCACCATGAGCCAGGCAGCTCAATGACAAATTTCTATCACTGCAGTGCTGGTTAAGGAAAGGTCCACTTTAAACAGCAGTAAGCAGACAGGGCTTCATATTCTGCTGATACCCCCCCCCCTTTACCTGCCGTTTACTTTCATCTCTCTCTGCACACAAATCACATCGCCCTCCCCTCTCCTAGAGCTGCTGCGGGTCAGGGGAGGAGCTATTGAGGGAAGAGAGGGGGATTTTTATTATTCAATTTTATTCCGTATGCAAACGCCCTGCTCCGCTGCTCGCTGTTTGAGAACACAGCTCAAAGCTGACACACAGTGACAGTGGCACCTCCTAGTACCCCCTAATGACACCCCAATAATCACTGGTACCTGGGGCCGCCCGCCCCGCCACTCCCCTAAGTACACCACTGCTCTGTGATATGCTCACACACAAGTTTGGCGAACTGCCAGCAAGTACGGTGCTGTTTGAAGGCAGTGCAAATTCCCATAGAGAAGTAATGGTTAATCTATTCAGAGAACACCAAACAGCAGAGAAATGGCAGTAAAATGCCCTGATGTTCGGTGGTTTCAATCAGCAGGTTTATTTAGGCGAACTCCATAGGTTTCAATGTTAAAAATATTCCTGTTTTTATGCAATATCTAATAAACCATTTATTATTTTAATCTGCAGTAAAAGTTTTTTTTTAGTACCTTTTAGTAATTTTTCAGATATTTTTTTGGCAAAATTTCCCCCCCTTTTTTTTAATAGCGTTTTTTCTTTTTTCTGTAACAGAACTTTTTATTATCAATCATAGGATCTTATATGTAAATTCCAGACATTTTCGCTCAGTAGTTCTTTTGAAAACAGCAGGCCACGGGTTTGCGGTGGCAGCATTCAGCGGCCGACTCCATGCACTTTGGGCACCCAGCGGTGAATGGTGATTTCACTGCAGGGTGGGGAAATTTTATTCCCCGAAGTGCAGGGAACTACAGAACACCAAAATGTTGGCATCATTTCGGTGCTCTGTGAGTAACCGCACCCTGGAAAGTGAAAGCCTAGGCCTTGCCTACCCAGGACATACTTGAATTTTTTTTAGTGGTGGGGCCACCCGGTGTGGGCCGCCGCCCCCTTGAAAGTGCCACCGTAGGCCTAGGCCTTGTTGGCCTTGGCCATAATACACCACTGACCCTTATAATATGTCTGGGTCGTATAATAAAACGTGACTTCATATTGCATTTAGACATGATGAGCGAAACTGGTAAAAATTAGCTCACAACACAGCGGTGAAATGGCTCAGCAGCGAAAGGGTTAACCCCTTCACTGCTGAGGCATTTCACGTCTGTGTGCTGAGCTAATTTTTACCGCTTTTGCTAATTTTTAAACCCGATTACATATGGATACGTCATGTCCTGCCTGAATATTAGAACAAAAAATTTAATAAAATTAGAATTTTTAATCATCTACAGTGTGTAAAATGTTTTTTTCCACATTTTATCACACAAGCCTTTGCAGTTATATTTTCTATGGGGTGCGCTTGTACAAAAATTTGAAATTGGGACTCGTTACATTTTTGGGGGGAATTAGGTGATGTTTAGCAAGCGCACCCCATAGAAAAAAATCATTAGTGCAGCATCATTGTTCACACTATAATTGAAATGTAAACAATATTGCTGCATTAATAAAACACACACAAAAAAAGATGTTTTTTTTATTATTTTATTTTTATTTTTTTATTTATCTTTCACTTTAAACATGGTCATGTGTGGTATCATTGCACATGCTCTGGCCTTTCAAATGATACCCTCCATGACCCCCTAGCTGCCACGGTTCTGGAGATATCGGGATTCAAAAGAACCCTCTATCTCCAGCATGGGATTTCCTCATACACACTGCACATTACTGTGAGTTTTATTGCTGTGGATTCTGTGATACACTCATACAAACCACACATTACTGTGAGTTTTATTGCTGTGGATTCTGTGATACGTTCATACACACTGCACATTACCGTGAGTTTTATTGCTGTGGATTATGTGATACGTTCATACACACTGCACATTACCATGAGTTTTATTGCTGTGGATTATGTGATATGCTCATACACACCGCACATTACTGTGAGTTTTATTGCTGTGGATTCTGTGATACACTCATACACAGTGCACATTACTGTGAGTATTATTGCCGTGTATTCTGTGATACAGTAATGTGCAGCGTGTATGAGTGTGAGTTTTATTGCTGTGGATTATCTGGTACATTCATACACACTGCACATTACTGTGAGTTTTATTGCTGTGAATTCTTTCATATGCTCATACACAGTGCACATTACTGTGAGTTTTATTGCTGTGTATTCTGTGATACAGTAATGTGCAGTGTGTATGCGCGTATCACAGAATACACAGCAATGAAACTCACAGTAATGTGCAGTGTGTATGAATGTACCACATAATCCACAGCAATAAAACTCACACTCATACACGCTGCACATCACTGTATCACAGAATACACAGCAATAATACTCACACTCATACACAGTGCACATTACTGTATCACAGAATCCACAGCAATAAAACTCACAGTAATGTGCGGTGTGTGAGCGTATCACAGAATACACAGCAATAAAACTCACAGTAATGTGCAGTGTGTATGCGCGTCAGTTTTATTGCTGTGTATTCTGTGATACGCTCCTACACACCGCACATTACTGTGAGTTTTATGCTGTGTATTCTGTGATACGTGCATACACACTGCACATTACTGTGAGTTTTATGCTGTGTATTCTGTGATACGTGCATACACACTGCACATTACTGTGAGTTTTATTGTTGTGGATTCTTTGATAAGCTCAAGTTGTGACAAGGGACAGATTGATGGATGACATTCCTGGGGTTGTCTTACCTACCGACCCCTCTGCCTTTCAGAGTCTAATAAAAAGATATGCACAAGCGTTAATGCTGGGCGCATTGAGATGATAACCTAAACCTGTGTCTGTGTGTGTCATTCTCTGTGCCCCGATATCAGCAAAGACAATTTGCGGAAGCCAAGGTGGACAGAGTCGCCGGAGCCCAAGAAACGGTGGCATAGAGGTTCCTCTTAACGGGTTGATTACCTATGCCTACAGTTTGGATAGAGATCCTATACTATCAATGGGTAAGATCTACAAAAATCCGACCCATAAGGATTGCATGTGTGTGTGATGTATGTGAACATCCCAAGGGGCTTGTCATGGATCTGGACCCAAAGCACGGTGGAGAAGTAAGAAAAACCATGCATGAGCTGATATGCCCTAATTCCCATTTTTTTTAAGTTAACGCCTGTGCCAGCTGTACCGTGTCACCAGCTATACTGTGTCAATGCCTGTGCCAGCTGTACCGTGTTGCCAGCTATACCGTGTCAAGGCCTGTGCCAGCTGTACCGTGTCACCAGCTATACTGTGTCAATGCCTGTGCCAGCTGTACTGTGTTGCCAGCTATACCGTGTCAAGGCCTGTGCCAGCTGTACCGTGTTGCCAGCTATACCGTGTCAATGCCTGTGCCTGCTGTACTGTGTCGCCAGCTAAACCGTGTCAACGCCTGTGCCAGCTGTACCGTGTCGCCAACTATACCATGTCAATGCCTGTGCCAGCTGTACTTATCTCCGCTTGCCTCTGCTGTGCCAATGTTGTTTTATCCAGTTTCCATTCCATTCTGCCATCCTCATCTCCATCCTCTGTTATACCTACAGCCAAGTCTTCTGTGAACCTGCCTTCTTCCAGTCTCATCCCAAATCCAGATACAGTATTACTTCACATTCCTTATATATATATATATATATATAAACACCTCGTCTTTCACCCTGGACTGTCCTCAGGATTTATACTCGCACAGTGAGCTCCATCACCCGAATCCCCAGTGCATGCATGACAGAGATAAAGTGGCAGCCCACTTTTGAATATCATTCAGCTGCCAGCTCTTATCTCTGGTTGCTTAGACAGCACAATAGATCCCCTGCAGCAGTGTCTAAACATTCACTTCACCGCCCCATTCACTGCTGCTTTATCCTATTATTTGTAGGGGAACCAAAAATATGTAGAATAAATTAACAAAGAGTTATTATAACAATGAAAGAAGAATGTCCAGTACCCTAGGAGAAACAAAAGCATTCCATAGATGTGGCAATTGTTTAAATTGCTGCGATACAGGACATAGAAAGGAGATTGTAAGAACATTTTCAGGACAGAAGAAAACAAACGGAATTAAATAAGTAATGACATGTTTCATGAAAAATCTGATCTATCTCTTGATCTGCCCTTGCGGCTTGAGATATGTGGGGAGAACAACAAGACCCCTCAACAAAAGAATACAAGAACACATTGGAAATATATAAAATGGTTATGAGAAGCATTCGGCGTCACAACATGCAAAATTAAGCTCAATAGTAACACGACGGGTCTTACTTTATCTGGAATATAAAGAGGTGAAAGAGGTTGGAGAGGGGGAAATAATGAAAATAAAATCAGTAAAGAAGAGATAAAGTGGAGATATCTCCTGGAAGCCCGGCGACCCAGAGGATTGACTTTGGACTTTGAAGTTTGTTATTTTCTTAGAGATTGATCTATTATAAAGCAAACGGGTAAAGAAGAGATAAAGTGGAGATATCCTGCTGCTATTCATTAACCCAAAGAATGAATCTGAAATCCACCATCCCTTTACAGACTGAATAGTTATAAAGAATCCATGAAATCGCTGATAATCGTTAAACAAGTATAACAGAAATAATCTTAATTACTAGATTCGATTTCTTATTAAATGATTAAATATACATTATAAATGCATTCATGCTCGGGGGAAATGGCAGAGATTTTTCTGCTCATGAGTCACGAGACATTTTATGTATTAGGTATTTGGAGTTTTTTGTATGAACGTGGGACAGTATAGATATTGCCCGTATTATATGTACATGATTTATTCATTTGTGAGACGCATCATAATTAATATCACTTACACAATACATATTGATAGAATAATAAAATAACTAGTATATAGGTGCGTCATTTTACCACATTACCGTCAGCGGATTAAACCCCACAAAGTAAAGCCCAATTCATATGAAGGCTCTGTATAAGGTGAGTGGTTTCGGGGGAAGGGAATTTCAGGGGGGGGGCTACATACTCCAAACTGTGCCACCCAATCACTGCTCTTTTCTTTTTTTTGGAGGGTCCCTATACATATGTGGGGTCTGTATATAATATGCATCTGATTAAAGACAAAGAAGACAATCAAGCCCCGTGATAATAAGTATTATGGTTGTATTTGGTGACGTGTCACTATGGGAATGCGTGACAGTCACATGTACTTATAAGGAGGTTTATACGCATATTGTTTTATAGCGAGTGTGTGAATCCTGCACACTGTGTAATGTGGGCTCAGTCCCTGTTATGGGGGCAGGATCCCCTCCCCCTCCTATATTTTCTCCTCCACATTTATACAGATTCTCTGGCTCTCCCTTTGATTTTCTAATGAGATGTTATGGTTATACATGTTCCCTGGCTTTCCATGACAGCGTCACTGTAAGAATCCTCTGCCAGGCAGGGAGATGGAATGTGAGATACTGATACATTGTAAGAGCAGCTCAGAAACACCCACACACCGTTCCCTCCATAATCACAGCCTCATCCAGGTCTCACTTCAGTTGTTCATGGGAGATAATAACTGTGTTTAGTGAATAATCCCCTTTGTTAAACAGCTAGGAGACCTGGAAGAAAGACTATTGCTGTGACCTGTTCTTTCATGGTTCTCTTCTTTCCTGTCGAGACAGAGCGACGGTGAGATGGATGGGGAGCCAGTGCAGGGATTCACAGAGAGGAGCAGCAGAGACAGAGCGGCGAATGAGATGGATAAACCTACCTCTTCCTTCCCCACAACTCAACACTCACAGCCACCACTCCAGACTCTGCACTATGCATTGCCACCCGTCCACCCAGTCCTAGGCCCAAACTCATTCATTCCCCTCCACCTGCTGCCACTTTATTCTAATCAACCTGTAGCTTGCTATTTTCTCTCTAGCCACCAGATCCACACTCCCCCTGCTCCCCTTCTGTTTCACTTACCCCTGTCCTTTAGATTGTAAGCTCATGGGATGTCTGACTGAGCACTTGTGTAAAGTGCTGTATCAGTAGGACAATTATCCTAAGGGCAGGGCCCTCTGTTCCTTATGTGTTTTAGTAGGTCTTATGTCTGCTCTCCCCATTGTACAGCGCTGCGGAATATGCTGGCGCTTTATAAATACAGAATAATAATAAAAAAAGTAACACACTGAGCCATGAAGGACTGAAATCCTGCAAGGTGTCGCTGCTCAAGAAAGTGCATGTACAGGCACGTCTGAAGTTTTCTAATGAACATCTGAATGATTCAGAGGAGAACTGGGTGAAAGTGTTGTGGTCAGATGAGACCAAAATCCAGCTCTTTGGCATCAACTCAATTCGCCGTGTTTGGAGGAGGAGGAGGAGGAATGCTGCCTATGACCCCAAGAACACCATCCCCACCGCCAAACATGGAGGTGGAAACATTATGCTTTAACCCTTTCGCTGCGGAGGACGCGCTCAGCGCGTCCACCCGCAGGTAACGTCCTCCCTTAGGGGCCAGCGTTTGGCCGGGTTCCGGCCAAGCGCTGGCCCCCGGTGCGGGCTGACATCCTCGATATCAGCCCAGCACGCGGAACCGCCACCGGCCTAATTAGGTGTCATCGCGGCGGCGCGATGACACCTAATTCAG
>RXON01002301.1:0-30994 GCA_009667805.1 Leptobrachium leishanense
TGCAAACAATGGCGCCACTGTTACTTCTGCAAATGAGTAACCTGCAGCTCTTCTCCATGCAGCGCGTTCTGCCGGTGTTTGTATCGCACGGGGTAATACACTGCAGGGATTGCAACGCGATGATCTGCACTGACTTCCAATACAAGTAAAAGCAAAGCTGTGAAGCTTCGGCTGAAACCATGAAAAATCTACGGCTGAAAAACTGCGGCAGACGCTCCGGTGGAAATATCGGTGAGACGTACAGGAAACTGTGATGGCACGTCCCTAAATAGTGAATTCAGCAGGTGCTGGATCCACCCAGGAACGGAGTGACATCTCAAGAGCCTGAAGGCACAGAAATCTGGAGCCCCCCCCCCACTTCCCTCCAAATAAAAAATGCAAAAACACAGGGAAGTCCCATCTTTAAAAATAATTCTTTTGGGGCAAAATAAAATATTTTACACATTTCAATTTCTTTTTTATATATTTTTAATAATTATTTTTTTTCAATATTGTTTTTACATTTTTTTTCCAAAAAAGCACAGAAGCCGCGTGGTGTCCACTGCTATCACGACTTGACAGCGACCGGACGTTGCACGAGGTCCAGGGGCCGCTTCGGCAAAATGCATGGATCAGCCAGGCGTGATGGGTGAGACAAAAACATCCCAGGACAGGACGGGTGTGTGATGCGTAAAATCCTGGGTCCTGGTGATTTGACGGCCAGTAGGTGCAGCTCTATATTGGTGGTAGCGGTGGGATCCGGACGGGTTTATCATGACATGTAGTGAGTCATTTGCAACAGATTGGCAGGGTGGGAATAGTGGAGATATCTAAGTATCGCTGCCGGCCTCATTCCATGACATCAGTGACCACTTTCTAGAAACGACTCGGATGGTCCAGCAATAGTTCCATGGAGCACGGGGTTAACCCCTTATGTATCAGGAGACGGGGCGGCTCAGTGAGCCCAGCGTTATGAAGCGCGCAGCGCCTGGGACATACTGAGTCACTAAACGTTACTGGATCAAAGCTCTGAAAGTAAAGCAGCCGCCACAGCGACCCATAAAACAATGCTCTGGCACCATTAGTTGCCATGGCGATTGCTCGTATCGTTTTCCACTCGTGGCTCATTGATACATTTCCACGGATTGTTTTGTGTTTCAGCTTTTGTGAAGCTTCTCCAAGGATGACCTGATTCTGCATCCGGTCTCAGAAATATAATTTAACCCCTCGCACTGCATGGCGCTGCTCGAAGAGGGCAAAAAGGGTTAATGTCACCTGGTAGAAACACTCCACAACAGCCTCACCACCATCACTGGGCTGTAACCCTTTAGGTGCCAGTGATAAAGTCAACACAAAGGACTGATAATTTGTAGCAGAAGGAGGAACACGTCCTGTCTGTGGGAATACCCCAACCAGTCACTATACAGAGATACCGGCAGCCCATACCCCAACCAGTCACTATACAGAGATACCGGCAGCCCATACCCCAACCAGTCACTATACAGAGATACCGGCAGCCCATACCCCAACCAGTCACTATACAGAGATACCGGCAGCCCATACCCCAACCAGTCACTATACAGAGATACGGCAGCCCATACCCCAACCAGTCACTATACAGAGATACCGGCAGCCCATACCCCAACCAGTCACTATACAGAGATACCGGCAGCCCATACCCCAACCAGTCACTATACAGAGATACCGGCAGCCCATACCCCAACCAGTCACTATACAGAGATACCGGCAGCCCATACCCCAACCAGTCACTATACAGAGATACCGGCAGCCCATACCCCAACAAGTCACTATACAGAGATACCGGCAGCCCATACCCCAACCAGTCACTATACAGAGATACCGGCAGCCCATACCCCAACCAGTCACTATACAGAGATACCGGCAGCCTATACCCCAACCAGTCACTATACAGAGATACCGGCAGCCCATACCCCAACCAGTCACTATACAGAGATACCGGCAGCCCATACCCCAACCAGTCACTATACAGAGATACCGGCAGCCTATACCCCAACCAGTCACTATACACAGATACCGGCAGCCTATACCCAACCAGTCACTATACAGAGATACCGGCAGCCTATACCCCAACCAGTCACTATACACAGATACCGGCAGCCTATACCCCAACCAGTCACTATACAGAGATACCGGCAGCCCATACACCAACCAGTCACTATACAGAGATACCGGCAGCCCATACCCAACCAGTCACTATACAGAGATACCGGCAGCCCATACCCAACCAGTCACTATACAGAGATACCGGCAGCCCATACCCCAACCAGTCACTATACAGAGATACCGGCAGCCTATACCCCAACCAGTCACTATACAGAGATACCGGCAGCCCATACCCCAACCAGTCACTATACAGATATCCGGCAGCCTATACCCCAACCAGTCACTATACAGAGATACCGCAGCCCATACCCCAACCAGTCACTATACAGAGATACCGGCAGCCCATACCCCAACCAGTCACTATACAGAGATACCGGCAGCCTATACCCCAACCAGTCACTATACAGAGATACCGGCAGCCCATACCCCACCAGTCACTATACAGAGATACCGGCAGCCCATACCCAACCAGTCACTATACAGAGATACCGGCAGCCCATACCCCAACCAGTCACTATACAGAGATACCGGCAGCCCATGCCCCAACCAGTCACTATACAGAGATACCGGCAGCCCATGCCCCATCCAGTCACTATACAGAGATACCGGCAGCCCATACCCCAACAGTCACTATACAGAGATACCGGCAGCCCATACCCCAACCAGTCACTATACAGAGATACCGGCAGCCCATACCCCAACCAGTCACTATACAGAGATACCGGCAGCCCATACCCAACCAGTCACTATACAGAGATACCGGCAGCCCATACCCCAACAAGTCACTATACAGAGATACCGGCAGCCATACCCCAACCAGTCACTATACAGAGATACCGGCAGCCCATACCCCAACAAGTCACTATACAGAGATACCGGCAGCCCATACCCCAACCAGTCACTATACAGAGATACCGGCAGCCCATACCCCAACCAGTCACTATACAGAGATACCGGCAGCCTATACCCCAACCAGTCACTATACAGAGATACCGGCAGCCCATACCCCACCAGTCACTATACAGAGATACCGGCAGCCCATACCCCAACCAGTCACTATACAGAGATACCGGCAGCCCATACCCCAACCAGTCACTATACAGAGATACCGGCAGCCTATACCCCAACCAGTCACTATACAGAGATACCGGCAGCCTATACCCCAACCAGTCACTATACAGAGATACCGGCAGCCCATACCCAACCAGTCACTATACAGAGATACCGGCAGCCCATACCCCAACCAGTCACTATACAGAGATACCGGCAGCCCATACCCCAACCAGTCACTATACAGAGATACCGGCAGCCCATACCCCACCAGTCACTATACAGAGATACCGGCAGCCCATACCCCGACCAGTCACTATACAGAGATACTGGCAGCCCATGCCCCGACCAGTCACTATACAGAGATACCGGCAGCCCATACCCCAACCAGTCACTATACAGAGATACCGGCAGCCATACCCCAACCAGTCACTATACAGAGATACCGGCAGCCCATACCCCAACCAGTCACTATACAGAGATACCGGCAGCCTTACCCAACCAGTCACTATACAGAGATACCGGCAGCCCATACCCCAACAGTCACTATGCAGAGATACCGGCAGCCCATACCCCAACCAGTCACTATACAGAGATACCGGCAGCCCATACCCCAACCAGTCACTATACAGAGATACCGGCAGCCCATACCCCAACCAGTCACTATACAGAGATACCGGCAGCCTATACCCCAACCAGTCACTATACAGAGATACCGGCAGCCCATACCCAACCAGTCACTATACAGAGATACCGGCAGCCCATACCCCAACCAGTCACTATACAGAGATACCGGCAGCCTATACCCCAACCAGTCACTATACAGAGATACCGGCAGCCATACCCCAACCAGTCACTATACAGAGATACCGGCAGCCATACCCCAACCAGTCACTATACAGAGATACCGGCAGCCCATACCCAACCAGTCACTATACAGAGATACCGGCAGCCCATACCCCAACCAGTCACTATACAGAGATACCGGCAGCCCATACCCCAACCAGTCACTATACAGAGATACCGGCAGCCCATACCCCAACCAGTCACTATACAGAGATACCGGCAGCCCATACCCAACCAGTCACTATACAGAGATACCGGCAGCCTATACCCCAACCAGTCACTATACAGAGATACCGGCAGCCCATACCCCAACCAGTCACTATACAGAGATACCGGCAGCCCATGCCCCAACCAGTCACTATACAGAGATACCGGCAGCCCATACCCCAACCAGTCACTATACAGAGATACCGGCAGCCCATACCCCAACCAGTCACTATACAGAGATACTGGCAGCCCATACCCCAACCAGTCACTATACAGAGATACCGGCAGCCCATACCCCAACCAGTCACTATACAGAGATACCGGCAGCCCATACCCCAACCAGTCACTATACAGAGATACCGGCAGCCCATACCCAACCAGTCACTATACAGAGATACCGGCAGCCCATACCCCAACCAGTCACTATACAGAGATACCGGCAGCCCATACCCCAACCAGTCACTATACAGAGATACCGGCAGCCCATACCCCAACCAGTCACTATACAGAGATACCGGCAGCCCATACCCCAACCAGTCACTATACAGAGATACCGGCAGCCCATACCCCAACCAGTCACTATACAGAGATACGGCAGCCTATACCCCCCAGTCACTATACAGAGATACCGGCAGCCCATACCCCAACCAGTCACTATACAGAGATACCGGCAGCCCATACCCCAACCAGTCACTATACAGAGATACCGGCAGCCCATACCCCAACCAGTCACTACATACAGAGATACCGGCAGCCCATACCCCAACCAGTCACTATACAGAGATACGGCAGCCCATACCCCAACCAGTCACTATACAGAGATACCGACAGCCTATACCCCAACCAGTCACTATACAGAGATACCGGCAGCCCATACCCCAACCAGTCACTATACAGAGATACGGCAGCCCATGCCCCAACCAGTCACTATACAAGAGATACCGGCAGCCCATACCCAACCAGTCACTATACAGAGATACGGCAGCCCATACAACCAGTCACTATACAGAGATACGCGGCAGCCCATACCCCAACCAGTCACTATACAGAGATACCGGCAGCCCATACCCCAACCAGTCACGATACAGAGATACCGGCAGCCCATGCCCCAACCAGTCACTATACAGAGATACCGCAGCCCATACCCCAACCAGTCACTATACAGAGATACCGGCAGCCCATACCCCAACCAGTCACTATACAGAGATACCGGCAGCCCATACCCCAACCAGTCACTATACAGAGATACCGGCAGCCCATACCCCACCAGTCACTATACAGAGATACCGGCAGCCCATACCCCAACCAGTCACGATACAGAGATACCGGCAGCCCATGCCCCACCAGTCACTATACAGAGATACCGGCAGCCCATACCCCAACCAGTCACTATACAGAGATACCGCAGCCCATACCCCAACCAGTCACTATACAGAGATACCGGCAGCCCATACCCAACCAGTCACTATACAGAGATACGGCAGCCCATACCCCAACCAGTCACTATACAGAGATACCGGCAGCCCATACCCCAACCAGTCACTGTACAGAGATACCGGCAGCCCATACCCCAACCAGTCACTATACAGAGATACCGGCAGCCCATGCCCCAACCAGTCACTATACAGAGATACCGGCAGCCCATACCCCAACCAGTCACTATACAGAGATACCGGCAGCCCATACCCCAACCAGTCACTATACAGAGATACCGGCAGCCCATACCCCAACCAGTCACTATACAGAGATACCGGCAGCCTATACCCCAACCAGTCACTATACAGAGATAACGGCAGCCCATACCCAACCAGTCACTATACAGAGATACCGGCAGCCCATGCCCCAACCAGTCACTATACAGAGATACCGGCAGCCCATACCCCAACCAGTCACTATACAGAGATACCGCAGCCCATACCCAACCAGTCACTATACAGAGATACCGGCAGCCCATACCCCAACCAGTCACTATACAGAGATACCGGCAGCCCATACCCCAACCAGTCACTATACAGAGATGACGGCAGCCCATGCCCCACCAGTCACTATACAGAGATACGGCAGCCCATACACCAACCAGTCACTATACAGAGATACCGCAGCCCATACCCCAACCAGTCACTATACAGAGATACCGGCAGCCCATACCCCAACCAGTCACTATACAGAGATACCGGCAGCCCATACCCCAACCAGTCACTATACAGAGATACCGGCAGCCCATACCCCAACCAGTCACTATACAGAGATACCGGCAGCCCATACCCCAACCAGTCACTATACAGAGATGACGGCAGCCCATGCCCCAACCAGTCACTATACAGAGATACCGGCAGCCCATACCCCAACCAGTCACTATACAGAGATACCGGCAGCCTATACCCCAACCAGTCACTATACAGAGATACCGGCAGCCTATACCCCAACCACAGTCACTATACAGAGATACCGGCAGCCCATACCCCAACCAGTCACTATACAGAGATACTGGCAGCCCATACCAGAACCAGTCACTATACAGAGAGATACCGGCAGCCCATACCAGAACCAGTCACTATACAGAGATACCGGCAGCCCATACCCCAACCAGTCACTATACAGAGAGATACACAGCAGCCCATACCCCAACCAGTCACTATACAGAGATACCGGCAGCCCATGCCCCGACCAGTCACTATACAGAGATACTGGCAGCCCATGCCCCGACCAGTCACTATACAGAGATACTAGCAGCCCATAACCCAACCAGTCACTATACAGAGATACCGGCAGCCCATACCCCAACCAGTCACTATACAGAGATACCGGCAGCCCATACCCCATCCAGTCACTTTACAGAGATACGGCAGCCCATGCCCCAACCAGTCACTATACAGAGATACCGGCAGCCTATACCCCAACCAGTCACTATACAGAGATACCGACAGCCCATACCCCAACCAGTCACTATACAGAGATACCCGCAGCCCATACCCCAACCAGTCACTATACAGAGATACCGGCAGCCCATACCCCAACCAGTCACTATACAGAGATACCGGCAGCCCATACCCCAACCAGTCACTATACAGAGATACCGGCAGCCCATACCCCAACCAGTCACTATACAGAGATACCGGCAGCCCATACCCCAACCAGTCACTATACAGAGATACCGGCAGCCCATGCCCCATCCAGTCACTATACAGAGATACCGACAGCCCATGCCCCATCCAGTCACTATACAGAGATACCGGCAGCCCATACCCCATCCAGTCACTATACAGAGATACTGGCAGCCCATGCCCCATCCAGTCACTATACAGAGATACCGGCAGCCCATACCCCATCCAGTCACTATACAGAGATACTGGCAGCCCATACCCAACCAGTCACTATACAGAGATACCGGCAGCCCATGCCCCGACCAGTCCACTATACAGAGATACCGGCAGCCCATACCCAACCAGTCACTATTACAGAGATACCAGCAGCCCATACCCCAACCAGTCACTATTACAGAGATACCGCAGCCCATACCCCAACCAGTCACTATACAGAGATACCGGCAGCCCATGCCCCAACCAGTCACTATACAGAGATACCGACAGCCCATGCCCCATCCAGTCACATATACACAAGATACCGGCAGCCCATACCCCATCCAGTCACTATACAGAGATACCGGCAGCCCATACCCCAACCAGTCACTATACAGAGATACCGGCAGCCCATACCCCAACAGTCACTATACAGAGTTACCGGCAGCCCATGCCCCAACCAGTCACTATACAGAGATACCGGCAGCCCATACACCAACCCGTCACTATACAGAGATACCGCAGCCCATGCCCCAACCAGTCACTATACAGAGATACCGGCAGCCCATGCCCCAACCAGTCACTATACAGAGAAACCGGCAGCCCATACCCCAACCAGTCACTATACAGAGATACCGGCAGCCCATGCCCCAACCAGTCACTATACAGAGATTACCGGCAGCCCATGCCCCAACCAGTCACTATACAGAGACACCGGCAGCCCATACCCCAACCAGTCACTATACAGAGATACCGGCAGCCCATACCCCAACCAGTCACTATACAGAGATACCGGCAGCCCATTGCCCCAACCAGTCACTATATACAGAGATACTGGCAGCCCATACCCCAACCAGTCACTATACAGAAGATACCGGCAGCCCATTGCCCAACCAGTCACTATACAGAGATACCGCAGCGCATACCCCAACCAGTCACTATACAGAGATACCGGCAGCCCATACCCCAACCAGTCACTATACAGAGATACTGGCAGCCCATACACCAACCAGTCACTATACAGACATACCGGCAGCCCATACCCCAACCAGTCACTATACAGAGATACCGGCAGCCCATACCCCAACCAGTCACTATACAGAGATACCAGCAGCCCATGCCCCAACCAGTCACTATACAGAGATACCGGCAGCCCATACACCAACCAGTCACTATACAGAGATACCGGCAGCCCATACCCCAACCAGTCACTATACAGAGATACCGGCAGCCCATACACCAACCAGTCACTATACAGACATACCGGCAGCCCATACCCCAACCAGTCACTATACAGAGATACCGGCAGCCCATACCCCAACCAGTCACTATACAGAGATACCGGCAGCCCATGCCCCAACCAGTCACTATACAGAGATACCGGCAGCCCATACCCCAACCAGTCACTATACAGAGATACCCGCAGCCCATGCCCCATCCAGTCACTATACAGAGATACCGGCAAGCCCATGCCCCATCCAGTCACTATACAGAGATACTGGCAGCCCATACCCCAACCAGTCACTATACAGAGATACCGGCAGCCCATGCCCCATCCAGTCACTATACAAGGATACCAGCAGCCCATACCCCAACCAGTCACTATACAGAGATACCGGCAGCTCATACCTCAACCAGTCTCTATACACAGATACCAGCAGCCCATAACCCAACCAGTCACTATACAGAGATACCGGCAGCCCATACCCAACCAGTCACTATACAGAGATACCGGCAGCCCATACCCAACCAGTCACTATACAGAGATACCGGCAGCCCATACCCCAACCAGTCACTATACAGAGATACCGGCAGCCCATGCCCCAACCAGTCACTATACAGAGATACCGCAGCCCATACCCCAACCAGTCACTATACAGAGATACCGGCAGCCCATACCCCAACCAGTCACTATACAGAGATACCGGCAGCCCATACCCCAACCAATCCCGATACAGAGATACTAGCAGCCCATGCCTCATCCCAAAGGCGTCACAAGGGGGGACGGGAGTGCGGCCGGCACCGGGTGACCCCACCCCTAGGGTGACACCCTACTTTTTTTTATTTTTTTGCAATTTTACCAGGAAGGATACATTGAGATTTCTCTAATTTTCAAGTATGTCCTGGGTAGACAAGACCTAGGCTGGCACTTTCCAGGGGGGGGGGCGGAAAAAAGTCTCTTTATTAATTAATTTTTTTAGTATCTTTTTAGCCATTTTTCAGAATGTTCTCTTAAAAAAATCCTATATTTTTTTTTTTCTGTAACAGACCATTTTATTATCATTCATTAGGACCTTATTTGTTAATTCCAGACATTTTGGATCCGTAGATTTTTTTGAAAACAGAGTTTCAATTTTCACACTTTCAATCGTATTGTTTTTTTTGTTTTTTTTTTAAACCTCTGGCGGCTCTTCTTCTTTTTATTGTGGCTGTCAGCACTGTGTCCGGCGGCTCGTGGCTGTGTTTGGGTGCTGTCCGGCATGTTTGCGGCGACTGTCCGGTTTGGTTCGCGGTGGCGGGTATGCGCGGCGGCATTCAGCGCTCGATTTCCTACACTGCGGGGACCTTGCGGTGAAAGATGAATTTACCGCAGGGTGGGAAATTTGATTCCCGAAGTGCAGGGAACAACAGAAACACTAAAATGTCGGATGTCAATTTAGATGTACTGTGAATACCTCCTTTAGTGGTTGTTTTTTTTGCCACCCCCTGAAAAAGTGCCGGCCTAGGCCTTACCTACCCAGGACATACTTGAAAATGAGAGAGAAATCTCAATGTATCCTTCCAGGTAAAATACTTTGTAAAAAACTTTTATTTTTAGGGTGTCACCCTAGGAGTGGTATCACCTGGTGCAGGCCCCCCCCCCCACCCCCCCTACTGTGACGCCACCTGATACAGAGAGATACAGATACAGATAGATACAGAGATACAAATACAACATATACAGTGGCAAGAAAAAGTATGTGAACCCTGGGATTACGTGGAGTTTTGCATGAATTGTCATAAAAATGTCTCTGATCTTCATCTAAGTCACAAACAATTTGATAAACACAGTCTGCTTAAAATAATACAACACAAACATTATATGTTTTCATGTGTTTATTGAGCAGAACATGTAAACATTCACAGTGCAGGGTGGAAAACGTATGTGAACCCCTAGCCTAATGACTTCTCCAAGAGCCAATTGGAGCCAGGAGTGAGCCAGTCTTGAGTCCAATCAGTGTGATATTATTGGATGTGTTGCTGAAAGCTGTCCCGCCCTTTAAAAACACACACCAGTTTTGGGTTTACTGCTTTCAAGAAGCACTGCCTGATGTGAACCATGCTTCGCGGAAAAGAGCTCTCAGAAGACCTACGATCAAGAATTGTTGCCTTGCATGAAGCTGGAAAGGGTTACAAAGTATCTCCAAAAGCCTTGATGTTCATGTGTCCACGGTAAGACAGACTGTCTACAAATGGAGAAAAGTTTCAGCACTGTTGCTACTCTCCCTAGCGTGGTCGTCCTGTAAAGATGACTGCAAGAGCACAGCGCAGATGCTTAATGAGGTAAAGAAGAATCCTAGAGTGTCAGCTAAAGACTTACAGAAATCTCTGGCACATGCTAACATTTTTTGGACACATCTACAATAAGGAAAACATTAAACAAGAATGAAGTACATGGGAGGACACCACGGAGGAAGCACCATGCTGTCCAAAAAGAATATTGCAGCACGTTTTGAAGTTTGCAAAGAGCACCTGGATGTTCCACAGCACTACTGGCAAATATTCTGTGGACAGATGAAACCAAAATTTAGTTGTTGGAAAAACACACAACACTGTGTGGAGAAAAAAAGGCACAGCACACCAACATCAAAACCTCATCCCCACTTGTTAAAACATGGCGGAGGGAGCATCATGGTTTGAGACTGCTTTGCTGCCTCAGGCCTGGACGGATTGTTGTCATTGATGGAAAAATGAATTCCAGAGTTTATCAAGACATTTTGCAGGAAAACATAAGACCATCTGTCCGCCAACTGAAGCTCCGCAGAGGGATGGGTGATGCAACAGGACAATGACCCAAAGCATACAAGTAATTCAACAACAACGAATGGCTTCAACAAAACAAAATACGCCTTCTGGAGTGGCCCAGTTAGAGTCCTGACCTCAAACCCGATTGAAATGCTGTGGCATGACCTTAAGAGAGCGATTCACACCAGACATCCCAAGAATATTTGCTACACTGAAACAGTTTGTGAAGAGAAGTGGTCCAAAATTACTCCATATCGCTTGTGCAGGTCTGATCTGCAACTACAGGAAACGTTTGGTTGAGGTTATTGCTGCCAAAGAGAGGGTCAACCAGTTATTAAGTCCAAAGGTTCACATACTTTTTCCAACCTGCACTGTGAATGTTTACATGTTCTGTTCAATAAACACATGAAAACATATAATGTTGTGTTGTATTATTTTAAGCAGACTGTGTGTTTTCAAATTGTTGAGACTTAGATGAAGATCAGAGCACATTTTATGACCAATTCATGCAAAACTCCACTAATCCCAAAGGGTTCACATACTTTTTCTTGCCACTGTAGATAGCTAGATACAGTTGTGTTCAAAATATTCAACCCCCAATGCTGTAAAGGGTTTTAGGGAATTTATAGTGACATTTTAATGTATTCAGAATGAAATCCTAACTAAAATGACATCAATTGGTTTTGTAATACAGTAGTAAATGTTTCTTTTGTGAATTCTTCATTGACACAATTATTCACCCCCTTAAAGACTACCACTCTGAAGAACAGAGGTTCATTCAAGTGTTTTCAATCAGGTATTGAAACACCTGTGGATGTCACGGAGCAGCAATAAAGCATAATAAGCACCAATTAGAGCAGCCTTTAAATAGGACTGTGATACTCAGCTCCCTTCTAGACATTTACTGGTGTGGTTACAAACATGGTGAAGTCAAGAGAATGGTCCGGGAAGACAAGAGAAGAGGTGATTACTCTTCACAGGAAGGGCAATGGCTATAAGAAGATTGCAAAGATGTTAAACATACCAAGAGAGACCATAGGAGCATCATTCGAAAATTCAAGGCAAAGGGCACTGTTGAAACGCTACCTGGTCGTGGCAGAAAGAAGATGCTGACTTCGACTGCTGTGCGCTACTGAAGCGTAGAGTGGAGAAAAGTCCCCGTGTGACTGCTGAGGAACTGAGAAAAGATTTGTCAGATGTGCGGTACTGAAGTTTCAGCTCAGACAATACGGCCGCCACACTGCGTAATGAAGGCCTCCATGCCAGAACTCCCAGGCGCACCCCCTTGCTGTCTCCAAAGAATAAGAAGAGTCGACTGCAGTATGCCAAAAGTCATGAGGACAAACCACAGAAGTTTTGGGATAGTGTTCTGTGGACTGATGAAACAAAATTAGAACTGTTTGGGCCCATGGATCAACGCTATGTTTGGAGGAGGAAGAACAAGGCCTATGAAGAAAAGAACACCTTGCCTACTGTGAAGCATGGCGGTGGGTCAATCATGCTTTGGGTCTGTTTTGCTTCTGCAGGTACAGGGAAGCTTCAGCGTGTGGCAAGGTACCATGAATTCTCTTCAGTACCAGGAGATATTGGATGACAATGTGATGCAGTCCGTCACAAACTGAGGCTTGGGAGACGTTGGACCTTTCAACAGGACAATGATCCCAAGCATACCTCCAAGTCCACTAGAGCATGGTTGCAGATTAAGGCTGGAACATTTTGGAGTGGCCATCGCAGTCACCTGACTTAAATCCGATTGAGAAACCTCTGGTGGGACTTAAGAAAGCAGTTGCAGTGCGCAAGCCTAAGAATGTGACTGAACTGGAGGCTTTTGCCCATGACGAATGGGCGCGAAGATACCCGTTAGATCGCTGTGAGACACTTGTTGTCAAGCTATGCTTCACGTTTAAAAGCTGTTATAACTGTAAAAGGATGTTGTACTAAGTACTAAGATTGAATGTCACTTGTTGGTTGAATAAAACTGATAATGATGTTTGCACAGAAAAGACATTTGTGGTTATTTCATTATAAATGTTATGTTATATTTGTCTACCTACACGTGCCTCTTTGATTTAATTGTAAGCAAGATGACTGAATGATCAAAATCAATGTCAAACTGGCCAAAACACTCAATTTCAGTGGGGGTTGAATAATTTTGAACACAACTGTATATACATACAGATACAGATAGATACAGATACAGATACAGATAGATACAGAGATACAGAAAGCTAGATATATACATACAGATACAAATAGATAGATACAGAGATAGATAGATACAGAGATAGATGGATAGATAGATAGATACAGATATAGAGATACAGATACAGAGATACAGATACAGAGATACAAATACAAATAGATACAGAGATACTGTCGGGTATATTAGAGAGGAAAGGATTTAAAATGGATGCCTGTAGCCATTTTGTTTTTAAAGACAGTTTTTCTTTCAAATTTCTCTAGGTTTAGAAATGAACGAGATTTTTTTTTTACAGAGTTCATTCCTGGGTGAAGTCTTTTATATTTTTTTAAGAAGTGCCAGACATGAAGGAACCTAGAATGACTGTTTTTGTGAGATAATGCTAAGACGTGTTATAATTAGATTTATTGGTCTGTCTTAAGTTTCTAAAACAAAAGATATTTTGTCTTTTGGGTATAGGAATAAGAGTTAACATTTTCTAATATAGATTTATATTTACAAAATATATGTTTATAATCAAGGTATATTTTATTATATTTACAGTAGGAAATATATATACTCCAATAACTATTGTAGAAAGTATATAATTGGTAAATAATAAAATTTACTAAAGAATATATTCTGTTGAGTTAACCAGGAAAGAATTTAGTTGATGGGACTCTGAGTAAGTAACTAAAAGGGAGTAGGGATATAAATCAAAGATGACAGATGGAGACACTGTGTCTGGGAGAAGAGAAGGTCTTTGTTACGTCAGATTGACCTGTCTTGACCCGAGATAAGACTATTAAAAAGAAATGGGGAATTAATTAAGAAGTGCAATACTGCCCTCTAGAGGATAGTAATATATTATAATTGATATACCAATTAATATTAACTGTGACGTCAAATTGGCTATAATAAGCAGCAAGGTTCTTTGTAAGTCAGTCGGAGATTCCAGCAGTCAGACTCACACTGCAATGCATTAGACATGATACTCTGAGAGTCCAAGATTCCAACACTCAGACTCACACCGCAATGCTTTCAGACGTCCAATACACATGACACTGAGGGTCCGAGATTTCAGCAGTCAGACTCACACCGCAATGCTTTCAGACGTCCAATACACATGACACTGAGAGTCGGAGATTCCAGCAGTCAGACTCACACTGCAATGCATTAGACATGACACTCTGAGAGTCCAAGATTCCAACACTCAGACTCGCACCACGATGCAGGCAGATCCCAAGACATGAGGCAATCAAGATTCTCACTAAATTTCTGACTCTCACCAACTCTCTAACTCACATGCATTGATTATCTGATATCGATAATTTTCACACATTCCAAAAATTACTACATCAGGAATTCCAAGGCAGACTTATCAACATCCAAATTGGACAGGTAATGTTTGAAGTAAGGAATTAATGTAAAAATATATTTGTAGAGATTCTTGCAACGTAGACTGAGACTTCTCGGACACGGTTAAACCCAAATTCTAAGTATTTCTAATCTGCAGATGGAAATATGAAGAAGTGGATATAAGTATTTATTCCTAAAAGAAATGTTGTAAGATTGATACCAATATATATTGAATTTGGAAATTACTGTGATTAAAAGTAATGGGCAAGGAATTATATAAGTACAAAATAAAAAGCAAAAGATTAGAAGTTTAATTCTCGAGATTAGGGGAGGATTCACTAAATAAGTTTTTATTACTTATCATTAATTTAGCTCATCTTTTGTTGATCCATGTAGCATAGAGATATAGATCTATAAGAGCTGGCTGGTTAAACATTGTTTGCTGGGAAATGCATGTTGTATAAGCAGAAATGTTTTATAACCATTTGTGTATTAGTTACTAACTGATAAGGTAAATGATATTAATCATAAATGCAGTTACTAACCAGAGATACATATATTGTGAAGCTAGTTTTTATATGCTGATGGATTGTGGTTTATAAATTTTTGTTTATGATATGAGATTTTGAAACTTTTTTGTATACGTAATAAATATATATATATATTTTTATCCAATTATTGATTATTGTATTTTTTAAAGCAAAACACAGACAATTAAAAGAATTCAGGACAATTTCTAAGAAATATAAACGATTGATATTTGTGTCTCGTATAAGTTTCTTATGAAATAATAATCCCTGATATATTGGAGGCAACTGCCGAGGTAGGTCCAGTAAGTCCAATATAGACATATTGGAGACTTGGCTGATAAGTCCAATATATATAAACGTGTTGTATTCACGTGCAGAGATTATATCCGACAATACAGATACATACAGATACAGATAGATAGATACATAGATAGATACAGAGATACAAATAGATACAGATACAGATAGATACAGATAGATAGATAAAGAGATAGATAGATACAGAGATAGATAGATACAGAGATAGATAGATAGATACAGAGATACAGAGATAGATAGATAGATAGATAGATAGATCCAGAGATACAGAGATAGATAGATAGATACAGAGATAGATAGATACATACATAGAGATAGATATATAGATACAGATACAGATAGATACAGATACAGAGATAGATAGATACAGGGTTATCCAAAGAGATCCGAATTGCTTGAGAAAGGTAACCGAATGCTGAAAATCAGCATTCGGTTACCTTTCTTGGCCATTCGGCTATCCAGAGAGCAGGCAGTTTGCCAAATCCTGGTGAATTGCCTGCACATACGGTGCCTGTTCCGTGCCTGTTCGGGGGCAGTGAAATCCCCATGAAAATGCACTGCTTCGGCTATTCAGAGAACTCAAACCAGCAGTGAAAGGTTCCCCTAATGCCCTGCCATTCGGTGGTTTAATTCGGCAGGTTTATTCAGGTGAATCCCATAGGCTTCAATGTTAAAAATATTCCCGTTTTAATTCAATATCTAATAAACCGTTCATTATAAAATTCTGCAGTAAATAGTCACTTTATTTATGGAAACTTTAAGCATTTTTCAGAATTTTTTTTTTTTTTAAAAGTCCGATTTTTATTTTTTTTAAGTTTACTTATTTTTTCTGTAACAGCCCTCTTTATTATCATTCCCTGGACCTCATATGTAAATTTCAGACATTTTCGCTCAGTAGTTTCTTTGCAAACAGCTTTTCATTTTCAAACATTCACACAAACTGTTTTGCTAATTTATTCACCTCCCTCTGTCTGCGGTGTCGGCTTTTTCTCGGCTTTTTCCGGCGGCTTTGCTGCTGTGATCGTCTCCTGCTCGGGTTTTTCCGGCATCTTCGATGGGTTAATCCAGATGTTTTTGAGGGTTTTCGGCGTGCATTCGGCAGGTTTTGCGGTTAGTTTTCGTCAGGTTTGCGGTAGCTTTTCCCTGCAATTCGGGGGCCCTGTAGTACTTGCTGAATACACCGCAGGGTCACCGAAATGGGATCGGCAACACGAACCGAATTGAAGAGAACGAAAAGTCACCGAACGTGCGATGACTTTTCGAATCTCTTTGGATAACCCTGATAGATACAAAGATACAGATACAAATAGATACAGATAGATACAGATATAGAGATACAGATACAAATAGATACAGATACAGATAGATACAGATACAGACAGATAGATAGATACAGATACAGAGATAGATACAGTGGCGGAAGTACCAGGGTCGCAGCGGTCGCAGTTGCGACCGGGCCCTGGCATTCCGCCACTGGAGGGGGGCCCAGCGCCGCCGCCAGATTCCGGCAAAAAGCGCCGGAATCTGGGAGCAGCGCCGCCGGCTGTTCCCCTCCCTACGAGCGGCCCGCTGGCTTGCAGCTTGGCCGCTCAAGTGGGATGGGAACTAGCTGACCAGCACACGAGATCTCGCGAGAACTCGGCTGTGCTGGTCAGGTGGTTTCCGGTGAGCGGCCAGGCTGCATGCGTTCAGCGGCTGCTCACCACGGAGAGGAACGGCGGCAGCAGAGGAGCCTGAGGTGAGCTGGGGGGCCCTATATACCCATAAGAGCTGGGGTCAAATCTATCCATTAGCTGGGGCAGTATATCCATGAGCTGGGGCAGTATATCCATGAGCTGGGGCAGTATATCCATGAGCTGGGGCAGTATCCATGAGCTGGGGCAGTATCCATGAGCTGGGGGCAGTATATCTATGAGCTGGGGCAGTATATCCATGAGCTGGGGCATTATCCATGTGCTGGGGCAATATATCCATGAGCTGGGGGCAAATATATCCATGAGTTGGGGCAGTATCCATGAACTGGGGCAGTATATCCATGAGCGGGGCAGTATATCCATGAGCTGGGGCAGTATCCATGAGCTGGGGGCAGTATATCCATGAGCTGGGGCAGTATCCATGAGCTGGGACAGTATATCCATGAGCTGGGGGCAGTATATCCATGAGCTGGGGCAGTATCCATGAGCTGGGGGCAGTATATTCATGAGCTGGGGCAGTATCCATGTGCTGGGGCAATATATCCATGAGCTGGGCGCAAATATATCCATGAGCTGGGGGCAAATTATATCCATGAGCTGGGGGCAAATATATACAGGAGCTGGGGCAAATATATCCATGAGCTGGGGCAATATATCCATGAGCTGGGGGCAAATTTATACAGGAGCTGGGGGCAAAAATATCCATGTGTGACCTGGGGGCAATATTATGTCCATGTGAGCTGGGGGCAATATATATGTCCATGTGAGCTGGGGCAATATATATATCCATGTGAGCTGGGGGCAATATACAGTATAATATCCGTGTCAGCTGGGGGCAATACTATCTTTTTTATATTGCAGGAAAAAAAAAAGTAAAATTATAGATCTTTTTTTGGGGGGGGGGGTTGGGGGGGCCCTTCATGGATTCTTGCACCGGGGCCCTCAGGTTTCTAGTTACGCCACTGGATAGATAGAGAGATAGATACAGACACAAATAGATACAGATACAGATAGATACAGAGATACAGATGCATACAGATAGATAGATAGAGATACAGATAGATAGATACAGATACAAATAGATACAGATAGATAGATAGATAGATAGATAGATACAGAGATACAGATACACATAGATACAGATAGATACAGATACAGACAGATAGATAGATACACATACAGATAGTTACAGAGATACAGACATACAAATAGATACAGATACAGATACAGAGATACAGAGATACAGATACATACAGATACAGATACATACAGATACAGATAGATAGATACAGAGATAGATAGATAGATAGATACAGAGATACAGATACAGATACAAATAGATACAGATACAGATAGTTACAGAGATACAGATGCATACAGATACATAGTTACATAGTTACATAGTTATATAGGCTGAAAAAAGACATGCGTCCATCGGGTTCAGCCTCTCCCACATAACCTACTGCTGTTGATCCAAAAGAAGGCAAAAAACCCAGTCTGAAATGCTCGCCAATATGCAACATACTGGGAAAAAATTCCTTCTTGACCCCCAGAATGGCAGTCAGATTTCTCCTTGGATCAAGAAGCTTTTACCCACATATTAAATATTATAACCCTTAATATTCTGTGTCTGCAGGAAGTCATCCAGTCGCTTTTTAAAAGTCTGTACAGACTCTGACCCAACCACCTCAACAGGCAGAGAATTCCACAGCTTTATTGTTCTCACCGTAAAATAACCCTTCCTATGCTTTAAGCTAAATTTTCTTTCTTCCAGTCTAAATGGATGACCCCTTGTCCTGTGTATAGTCCTGTTAATGAATAGGTTATCAGACAATGGTTGATAATGGCCCCGTATATATTTATATAAGGTTATCAGATCCCCTCTAAGGCGCCTTTTCTCTAAACTAAACAAATACAGATAGATACAGATACAGATAGATAGATACAAATAGATACAGATAGATAGATACAGAGATAGATAGATAGATAGATAGATACAGAGATACAGATACAAATAGATACAGATACAGATAGATACAGATACAGACAGACAGATAGATAGATACAGATACAGAGATACACATACAAATAGATACAGATACAGATACAGAGATACAGATAGATAGATACAGAGATAGATAGATAGATAGATACAGAGATAGATAGATAGATAGATAGATAGATAGATAGATAGATAGATAGATAGATACAGAGATACAGATACAAATAGATACAGATACAGATAGATACCGAGATACAGATGCATACAGATATAGATAGATAGATATATACAGATACAGATAGATACAGATACAGACAGATAGATAGATAGATAGATAGATAGATAGATAGATACAGATAGATAAATACAGAGATTCAGATACAGATAGATACAGATAGATAGATACAGATACAAATAGATACAGATAGATACAGATAGATACAGAGATACAGATAGATACAGATACAAATAGATAGATACAGATAGATACAGAGATACAAATACAGAGATACAGATACAAATAGATACAGATAAATACAGATACAGAGATGCAGATACATATAGATACAGATAAAAATAGATACAGATACAGATACATATAGATAGATAGATATATAGATACAGACACAGATATACAGATACAAATAGATACAGATAGATACAGATACAGATAGATACAGATACAAACAGATAGATAGAAAGATAGATAGATAGATAGATACAGATAGATAGATACAGAGGTACAGATACAGATAGATACAGATAGATAGATAGATAGATAGATACAGATACAAATAGATACAGATGCAGAGATACAGATACAGAGATACAGATACAGATAGATACAGAGATACAGATATAGATAGATAGATAGATACAGATAGATAGATTGATACAGATAGATAGATAGATAGATATATACATACAGATACAGATAGATATAGATACAGATACAGATATAGATACAGATACAGATATAGATACAGATAGATATAGATACAGATACAGATAGATACAGATACAGATACAGATAGATAGATAGATAGATATACATACAGATACAGACAGATACAAATAGATACAGATACAGATAGATAGATAGATACATACATACAGATACAGACAGATACAGATAGATATAGATACAGATATACATACAGATATACATACAGATACAGATACAGATAGATAGATAGATAGCTAGATATATACATACAGATACAGACAGATACAAATAGATACAGATACAGATAGTTACAGATACAGATACAGACAGATACATATACAGATACAGATACAGATAGATAGATATATACATACAGATACAGATAGATATAGATACAGACAGATACATATACAGATAGATAGATAGATACAGATAGATAGATACAGAGGTACAGATACAGATAGATACAGATAGATAGATAGATAGATAGATAGATAGATACAGATACAAATAGATACAGATGCAGAGATACAGATACAGAGATACAGATACAGATAGATACAGAGATACAGATACAGATAGATAGATTGATACAGATAGATAGATAGATAGATAGATATATACATACAGATATAGATACAGATACAGATATAGATACAGATACAGATATAGATACAGATACAGATAGATACAGATACAGATACAGATACAGATAGATAGATAGATAGATATACATACAGATACAGACAGATACAGATACAAATAGATACAGATACAGATAGATAGATAGATAGATACATACATACATACAGATACAGACAGATACAGATAGATATAGATACAGATATAGATACAGATATAGATACAGATATACATACAGATACAGATACAGATAGATAGATAGATAGCTAGATATATACATACAGATACAGACAGATACAAATAGATACAGATACAGATAGTTACAGATACAGATACAGACAGATACATATACAGATACAGATACAGATAGATAGATAGATATATACATACAGATACAGATAGATATAGATACAGACAGATACATATACAGATATAGATACAGATACAGATACAGGTACAGATAGATAGATAGATAGATAGATAGATAGATAGATATATACACACAGATACAGACAGATACAGATAGATATAGATACAGATACAGATTTAGGCTAGGGTCAGACAAAAGCATTTTTCCCCGCGAACGTGAAAAAGTGCGTCCGAACGCATTGACGTATTTTTTCACGGAATGCGCAAAAACAGTCAGACGACGCGCATTTTCGGTCGTGATTTTGTACGGATCGTCAATAAAACTCTTTTTGCGTCTGGACGTTATGTAGGCCGGACATTAGCAGTGTCTGACATCTCCTAATCACGCACACACGCCGCTATGCCGCAGCTGCGCACTCAGTACGTCAGTACTAGCGGTTCAGCGTTCTCAGAAAAATGCGTTCAAATTCCACTTGCGTTGCACGGCCGGACTTTTGTGCGGCCGTACATCGTATATTGGCCGTCATTGCCCGTCATCTGCTGCTAGTGCGGCCGTAATTATGTGCGCCAGAACGCACGTTAAAAGTGCGCTGGTCTGACCCCAGCCATAGATACAGATACAGATAGATATAGATACAGATACAGATAGATACAGATACAGATATACATACAGATACAGATATACATACAGATACAGATAGATAGATAGCTAGATATATACATACAGATACAGATAGATAGATATATACATACAGATACAGACAGATACAGATAGATATAGATACAGATACAGATACAAACAGATACAGATAGATATAGATACAGATACAGATACAGACAGATAGATACAGATACAGATACAGATACAGATACAGATAGATAGATAGATAGATACATACAGACAGATACAGATAGATATAGATACAGATACAGATAGATAGATACATACATACATACAGATACAGACAGATACAGATAGATATAGATGCAGATACAGATACAGATATACATACAGATACAGATAGATAGATAGATAGATACATACAGATACAGACAGATACAAATACAAATAGATACAGATACAGATAGATATAGATACAGATACAGACAGATACATATACAGATATACAGATACAGATAGATAGATAGATAGATAGATACATACAGATACAGATACAGATATAGATATAGATACAGATACAGATACAGATAGATAGATAGATAGATAGATATATACATACAGATACAGACAGATACATATACAGATAGATACAGATACAGATAGATAGATAGATAGATAGATACATCCAGATACAGACAGATACAGATACAGATAGATATAGATACAGATACAGATAGATACAGATACAGATATAGATACAGATACAGATACAGATAGATACAGATACAGATATAGATACAGATACAGATACAGATAGATACAGATACAGATATAGATACAGATACAGATATAGATACAGATATATATACAGATACAGATAGATACAGATACAGATATAGATACAGATATAGATACAGATACAGATAGATACAGATACAGATATAGATACAGATACAGATAGATACAGATACAGATACAGATATAGATATAGATATAGATATAATATCAGATATAGATACAGATACAGATACAGATAGATACAGATACAGATACAGATATAGATACAGATACAGATAGATACAGATATAGATACAGATACAGTTACAGATACAGATAGATACAGATACAGATATAGATATAGATACAGATACAGATACAGATACAGATATAGATAGATACAGATACAGATATAGATACAGATACAGATAGATACAGATATAGATACAGATACAGATACAGATAGATACAGATAGATACAGATATAGATACAGATACAGTTACAGATACAGATAGATACAGATACAGATACAGATATAGATATAGATATAGATACAGATACAGATACAGATACAGATATAGATAGATACAGATACAGATATAGATACAGATACAGATAGATACAGATTAGATACAGATACAGATACAGATAGATACAGATACAGATATAGATATAGATACAGATACAGATAGATACAGATACAGATATAGATATAGATACAGATACAGATACAGATAGATACAGATACAGATATAGATATAGCTACAGATACAGATATAGATATAGATATAGATATAGATACAGATACAGATATAGATATAGATATAGATATAGATATTGATACAGATACAGATATAGATATAGATATAGATATAGATATCGATATAGATATTGATACAGAAAGATATAGATACAGATACAGATACAGATACAGATAGATACAGATACAGATAGATACAGATACAGATATAGATACAGATATAGATACAGATACAGATAGATACAGATACAGATATAGATACAGATATAGATACAGAATACAGATAGATACAGATACAGATATAGATACAGATATAGATACAGATAGATACAGATACAGATATAGATACAGATACAGATACAGATAGATACAGATACAGATACAGATATAGATATAGATACAGATATAGATACAGATACAGATACAGATAGATACAGATACAGATACAGATACAGATACAGATAGATACAGATACAGATATAGATACAGATACAGATACAGATACAGATAGATACAGATATAGATACAGATACAGATAGATACAGATACAGATACAGATATAGATACAGATACAGATAGATACAGATACAGATACAGATATAGATACAGATACAGATAGATACAGTATAATACAGATACAGATACAGATAGATACAGATACAGATACGATATAGATATAGATATAGAATACAGATATAGATACATAATAGATATAGATAGATACAGATTACAGATACAGATAGATACAGATACAGATACAGATAGATACAGATACAGATATAGATACAGATAGATACAGATATAGATACAGATACAGATACAGATAGATACAGATACAGATATAGATATAGATATAGATACAGATATAGATATAGATACAGATACAGATAGATACAGATACAGATACAGATATAGATATAGATATAGATATAGATATAGATACAGATATAGATATAGATATAGATATAGATACAGATACAGATAGATACAGATACAGATACAGATACAGATACAGATACAGATAGATACAGATACAGATACAGATAGATACATTTACAGATAGATACAGATATAGATACAGATACAGATAGATACAGATACAGATATACATACAGATACAGATAGATATAGATACAGATATACATACAAATACAGATAGATAGATACATACATACATACAGATACAGATAGATACAGATACATATATACATACAAATACAGATAGATAGATAGATACATACATACAGATACAGACAGATACAGAAACAAATAGATAGATATAGATACAGATACAGATACAGATAGATAGCTAGATATATACATACAGATACAGATACAGATATAGATACAGATACAGATACAGATAGATAGCTAGATATATACATACAGATACAGATATAGATACAGATACAGATACAGATAGATAGCTAGATATATACATACAGATACAGATACAGATATAGATACAGATACAGATAGATAGATAGATAGATATATACATACAGATACAGATAGATAGATAGATATATACATACAGATACAGATAGATAGATAGCTAAATATATACATACAGATACAAACAGATACAGATACAAATAGATACGGATACAGATAGATATAGATACAGATACAGATATACATACAAATACAGATAGATAGATACATACATACATACAGATACAGACAGATACAGAAACAAATAGATAGATATAGATACAGATACAGATACAGATAGATAGCTAGATATATACATACAGATACAGATATAGATACAGATACAGATAGATAGATAGCTAAATATATACATACAGATACAAAAAGATACAGATACAAATAGATACAGATACAAACAGATACAGGTACAGATACAAATAGATACAGATACAGATAGATATAGATACAGATACAGATACAGATACAGATATAGATACAGATATTGTTAAAGACACAGATAAATGGACACAGAAATTTATATATAGGTAAATAGATATTCTATTATATATTTGTTTTGTTTATAATGAGGTATTAATTATTGCAGGATTGTAACACTGTTTATGAATGTCCTCACGGAGCGGTGTTTCTCCGGTGTGATTGCCGCGCCGGGGCTCACACCGTGTGTATAATTATTCATTTATGCAGATATTGTATCGTTTTACTCATTAGCAAATAATCACTTTATAAATATCGAAGCTTTGGAGCTCTGAGCTGTGACCAGCAACACACAACGGATTGAGATCTCCAACCCCCCACCCTCAGCTCGCTGTTTAGTGAATAAGCCCTCTTTGTTCTGTGTCATACGGGAGTCCAGGGTCAGCGGGTCGCAGCTTACCTATGTAAAAGTTGGTGGCCGTCCGCATCTGTCTGTGCTTTGAGATGACGTAGATGACCAGGGAGTTGCCAATTAATCCCACCAGCATGATGAGGGCAAAAAAGAGGGGCACCAGCCAGGCATCGGTCAGGAAAGGCGGGGGGCCGCTCTCAGTCCGGTTCAGTGACTCATTAGTCTGTGTCCAGTTTGCCAAAGAGCTGAGGTTCAGTGATTCCCAGGAGAGGGTCAGCATCTCGTCCAGCAGTCCGTCAGCTTCCGCCATGGAGGGTCGATGGCATGGGGGGGGGGCAGGACCCCTCTACTTGGCTTTATGTCTGGAAAGTAATCTCCGTATATTCAGACTTTCCCTCTGGCGCCGCCAAGAGAACAGAATACGGCACTCGCAAAAACAAGGGAGGATTCACTAAGCGGTGCACACTGCTCTGAGGGGGCTGATGCTCCACTGAGAAGCAGACGATATCATTCAGCCGCCACTCGCTTGGTCCAAGAACGCGTCTTTTAATTTATGGCAGCAACGTTTCAGCCTCACCGGGTTTTATCAGGTGGACCTGGACCTGCGCCGTGAGCGACGGAGATAAATGTGGAATTTATTTAAAAGGTATAAAATCAAGAAATCGAATCCATCATCTCCTTGTCCTGACGCTGCGCGACGTGGAGAATCGCAACAAGTTTCAGGAATAAATAAACGATCCCTGAGATCTCTCCTCACTCCGGGGTCTCTCCTCCTCACTCCGGGGTCTCCCTTCCTCACTCCGGGGTCTCTCCTTCTCACTCAGGGGTCTCCCCTCCTCACTCCGGGGTCTCTCCTCTTCACTCCAGGGTCTCTCCTCCTCACTCCGGGGTCTCTCCTCACTCCGGGGTCTCTCCTCACTCCGGGGTCTCTCCTCCTCACTCCGGGGTCTCTCCTCACTCCAGGGTCTCCCCTCCTCACTCCGGGGTCTCTCCTCACTCCAGGGTCTCCCCTCCTCAATCCTGGGTCTCCCCTCCTCACTCCGGGGTCTCTCCTCCTCACTCCGGGGTCTCTCCTCCTCACTCTGGGGTCTCTCCTCTTTACTCCGGGGTCTCTCCTCCTCACTCCAGGGTCTCCCCTCCTCACTCCTGGTCTCCCCTCCTCACTCCGGGGTCTCTCCTCCTCACTCCGGGGTCTCTCCTCTTTACTCCGGGGTCTCTCCTCACTCCGGGTTCTCCCCTCCTCACTCTGGGGTCTCTACTCTTTACTCCGGGGTCTCTCCTCTTTACTCTGGGGTCTCTCCTCCTCACTCCAGGGTCTCCCCTCCTCACTCCTGGGTCTCCCCTCCTCACTCCGGGGTCTCTCCTCCTCACTCCGGGGTCTCTCCTCTTTACTCCGGGGTCTCTCCTCACTCCGGGTTCTCCCCTCCTCACTCTGGGGTCTCCCCTCCTCACTCCGGGGTCTCTCAGTCCATATTCCTGTACCCCGGTAAAGCAGCTTTGTGTCCTGACTCGCTTCCTTCCCACCGCCGGAGACAGAGGAGTCTGAATGAGCGTCTGGTCTGGGTCTGTTTTATTTTATAGTGAGACCCACGTGGATCTGAGCAGCGAGAGACCCTCGTATACAGTTGCCACGCAACAAGCCACATCCCGTCGCTACCGTTTGCCTCGGTACAGAGTGTTTCTGGGCTCTGGCGGTGATGAGGGAGGGACGAGGCGTCATTGTGTGCAGAGCTGCCGGTGACATTGCATGGGCTCAGGGGGACCAGGCAGCTCCGCCAGCCGTGCAGCACGAGAAGCCGAGAGATACATTGTTATCAAACACTATGTGACCCTCACGGCCCCCCCTGTATCATGTTCCCATCGCTTCCATTTATACCCGTTTGTTCATTTTATGTTTGTTTTCTCCTGCCCATTGTACAGCGCTGCGGCATATGCTGGTGCTTTATAAATAACTGCAATTTGTCAGAGAAAAGGCTCAGATAAATCAATCGATCGATCAATCAGTAATATTTGACATTTTGCTGAATCATTTGCTCCAGTTAAAAAATCGGAAATCAGTAATAATATAAATCGAGGAATATCTATAAAAACGTAACTAATCATTGAGAATAATAGAATTAACCCATTAATCCTTACATATCAGATGGATCACTCGCATATACCATGACGGCTTGGTCCTTTTTGGTGTTTGATCCAAGAACTATAATTCCCGGAGTTTGATTAACAGGTTTCTGAATTGAATTAAGGTATGAATGTCAGGTTTGTGGGTGGAGTTGCAGGCTGATTGACAGGTTTGTGGGTGGAGTTGCAGGCTGATTGACAGGTTTGTGGGTGGAGTTGCAGGCTGCTTGACAGGTCTATGAGTGGAGTTGCAGGCTGATTGACAGGTTTCTGGGTGGAGTTGCAGGCTGATTGACAGGTTTACGGGTGGAGTTGCAGGCTGATTGACAGGTTTCTGGGTGGAGCTGCATCATGATTGTGGGGTAGAGTTAGTGTGTGGAGGTAGAGGTTGAGGTTTAGGTTTAGAGGACATTTGGTTAAGTTTAGAGAATTTAAAAATGGTTGGTCAGGGTTACTGGTGGGTTAGGGTCGGGATCAAATTAATGGGGCGAGGTTTAGAGGGATGGGAGTAAAGATGGGGTGAGCGGAAGTTAGTTGTTGGGTTGGGGTTAGATTTAGGGAGGGCTTTGGGGAGATGTTTAGGGTTAGGAGTAAAGCAGGTGGGGTGAGGAGTAGAGGTTTAGTTAGGGCTGAGATTCAGATTAGAGGGTTGGAAGTAAAGCTGGAGGCAGGGCCGGATTAACATAGGGGCAGATGGAGCAGCAGCTCCAGGCCCATGCCTCAGAATAGGCCCAGAGAAAGGATAACTATTTCTGCATTTGGACCCATCATGTACAGTTGTGTTCAAAATTATTCAACCCCAATGCTGTAAAGGGTTTTAGGGAAGAAAAGAACACCTTGCCTACTGTGAAGCATGGCGGGGGGTCAATCATGCTTTGGGGCTGTTTGGCTTCTGCAGGTACAGGGAAGCTTCAGCGTGTGCAAGGTACCATGAATTCTCTTCAGTACCAGGAGATATTGGATGACAATGTGATGCAGTCCGTCACAAACCTGAGGCTTGGGAGACGTTGGACCTTTCAACAGGACAATGATCCCAAGCATACCTCCAAGTCCACTAGAGCATGGTTGCAGATTAAAGGCTGGAACATTTTGGAGTGGCCATCGCAGTCACCTGACTTAAATCCGATTGAGAACCTCTGGTGGGACTTAAAGAAAGCAGTTGCAGTGCACAAGCATAAGAATGTGACTGAACTGGAGGCTTTTGCCCATGACGAATGGGCGAAGATACCCGTAGATCGCTGCAAGACACTTGTGTCAAGCTATGCTTCACGTTTAAAAGCTGTTATAACTGTAAAAGGATGTTGTACTAAGTACTAAGATTGAATGTCACTTGTAGGTTGAATAAAACTGATAATGATGTGAGCACAGAAAAGACATTTGTGGTTATTTCATTATAAATGTTATGTTATATTTGTCTGACCTACACGTGCCTCTTTGATTTAATTGTAAGCAAGATGACTGAATGATCAAAATCAATGTCAAACTGGCCAAAACACTCAATTTCAGGGGGGGTTGAATAATTTTGAACACAACTGTATCTCCAACTCCATAGCAGATACGGGGTCAAGTGCGGTAGTCAAGTGCGGGGTTATGTGCGCCAGAGTATGCCCTTCCCAATGATACTAAACATGACCAGGTTTTAAGTAAACAAAATAAAATAATAAATATTTACTTTTTCTTTCCAACAGTAATATTTTTCACTTTTCAATTATAAAGTAAACAATGATGCTGCACTAACTAACCATCACATTTCTCATGTCACCAACAAGTGTGGAGGTGACGGGTGATGGTAAAATCCATTGTTACGAATTGTTACATCAAAAACCTAAACCACTGCACTGCAGCACAGAGCACTTCGGGGAACTTTGGACCCCTGGTTCACTAATCTTTACACCTCACAAGGTCAAGTGAGTTGTCATTGGACAGGGCAGAGTCTGGCCTTTACATTAATACACAACATGACCATGAAAAATCTAAAAGAAAAGAAAACTGTTTTTTTATCTATTTATTTTTAGTTCCAAATTGATGGTATTGTCCATTTGTCACCTATAAAATGAGCAATACCACTGCCATTACTCCCCTTCTCATTTCCCGCGCTGGGAGCAAGGTCAGTGTTTAATACATAGTCATATTATTAGTGAAAAAACATGTTCCAAAACACAAAGAAAATATTTCATTTTTTTTTCATTTTTTGGTTAAAATTTTATATTTTCTCAGAAAAATGCAGTAACAGCTTCCCATTTCACATTTTTTTTTAACAAGAATGCCCTATAGATTATATAATCACAAAGGTTTGGTTGATGAAATGTGAAGAGATTTTTTAACACTCTTTAAATGACTGAAATCTGAATGAATAATTAATCACACAGTATCTTCCTGGTTAGATACAGTTGCAAGAACAAGTATGTGAACCCTTTGGGATTACGTGGAGTTTTGCATGAATTGGTCATAAAATGTCTCTGATCTTCATCTAAGTCACAACAATCTGAAAAACACAGTCTGCTTAAAATAATACAACACAAACATTATATGTTTTCATGTGTTTATTGAACAGAACATGTAAACATTCACAGTGCAGGGTGGAAAAAGTATGTGAACCCCTAGCCTAATGACTTCTCCAAGAGCTAATTGGAGCCAGGAGTGAGCCCAGGGGCGGATCCAGAGACTAGTCTCGGGAGGGGCACTTACAGAAAATAAGGTGTTTTAGCAGAGAGCCCGACTCACGAGAATTTACAGAGGGCCCGGCTCACAGGAGTTACAATCTAGAGGAGCAGAGGTCCCGGCTCACAGGAGCTTACAATCTAGAGGAGCAGAGGGCACCCAGGAGCTTACAATCTAGAGGAGCAGAGGGCACCCAGGAGC
>RXON01002302.1:0-62327 GCA_009667805.1 Leptobrachium leishanense
TATTGCCACAGCACCTCCTTTGTCCACCGAAGTCCCTGAATGTTATCTGGCGTTAAAGGAGGTGTTCTCTAAAGCCAGGACTGAGGCCTTACCGCCACATCGTCCATATGACTGTGCTATAGAGCTACTCCCTGGTACTATGCCTCCTAGAGGACACGTATACCCTTTGTCACAAAAGGAAAACGACATTATGGAGGAATATATAAGGGAGAATCTAGAGCGAGGATTCATCAGACGATCCTCCTCTCCAGCAGGAGCAGGTTTCTTTTTCGTCTCCAAAAAAGAGGGAGACCTGCGACCTTGCATCGATTATAGAGGTTTGAATAGGATAACCATAAGAAATGCATATCCCATACCTCTTATAACAGAATTATTCGACAGACTAAAAGGGGCCCGTATATACACGAAGCTCGATTTACGCGGAGCCTACAACCTAGTAAGGGTTAAAAAGGGGCATGAATGGAAAACGGCTTTTAATACACGTAGCGGGCATTATGAATACCTAGTGATGCCCTTTGGATTATGTAACGCGCCAGCCGTTTTTCAGGACCTCATAAACGACACCCTAAGGGACTTTCTGCAAGCGTTCGTCATAGTGTATCTGGATGACATCCTGATATACTCTCCTGATAAGGAAACCCATCACGCCCATGTGCAACAAGTGTTGAGGAAGCTATTGAAGGCTGGGTTATATTGTAAATTAGAAAAATGCTTATTCGATATAGAAACAGTGCACTTCCTTGGGTATATAATAACCCCTGAGGGTTTTCAAATGGATCCTAAAAAACTCTCAGCAATCCTCGACTGGCCTCTACCCCAAGGGCTTAAAGCCATCCAGAGGTTTCTGGGGTTCACGAACTACTATCGAAGATTCATTAAAGACTTTTCAGCCTTGGTAGCCCCCCTCACGGCTATGACAAAGAAAGGGGTGGGAAATCAGAAATGGACACCCCAGGCCAGTCAAGCCTTTGAGGCACTCAAACAGGCATTCACTACTGCCCCTGTTCTCCGACATCCAGATCCGGCTCTGCCTTTCCAAGTTGAAGTTGACGCCTCCGAACTCGGTCTTGGTGCAGTCTTGTCCCAAAGGGAGGCACCCGACAAACCCTTGCATCCATGCGGCTTCTATTCCCGGAAGTTGTCCCCGGCAGAGAGGAACTATGATATCGGAAATAGAGAGTTGTTAGCAGTTATCGCGGCCTTGGCGGAGTGGAGATACTTATTGGAGGGGTCTAGGGACCCCATCGTTATCATAACCGATCATAAGAATCTTACGTACATTGGAGACGCTAAACGTTTAAATGCCAGACAAGCGAGATGGTCATTGTTTCTGTCAAGTTTTAATTTCGTCCTCACATATAGACCTGGGTCAAGAAACATTAAAGCAGATGCATTATCGAGACAGTATGAATCCTACGAACATAACATCCAAGATCAGCATCCCATTGTACCCCAGGAAAGGATTATAGCCTTTACCACGATTAGTGTCTCGTCTCCTCTGATGATAAGATTGCAGACCGTCCAGGGTACAGCTCCTGGGGGAGACCTCCCGCGAAACTCTTTGTACCTGAGAACGAAAGAGAGGAAGTACTAAAAATTTATCATGACAATAAAACCTCTGGGCATATGGGGATCACCAAAACAGTGTCTAGTATACGTAAACTCCTCTGGTGGCCCACGTTGCGCCGGGATGTTAAAGATTACATAGCCGTGTGCGAGGTGTGCACAAGAAATAAAAGTCCCAAAACAGCGCCTATTGGTTTACTCCAGCCTCTGCCAATCCCCGAACGACCATGGTCGCATTTAGCAATGGATTTTATAGTAGAGTTACCCGAGTCCAGAGGGAATACTGTAATACTCACGGTCATAGATCGATTCTCCAAAATGGGTCACTATGTTCCTCTTCGGAAACTACCTTCGGCAGCCGAACTGGTGCCCATTTTCATTACCAATGTGGTCCGCATACACGGTATTCCTCTTGGGATTGTCTCTGATAGGGGGACCCAATTTGTCTCCAGATTCTGGAGAGGGTTCTGCAAGAATGTGGGAATAGACTTATCCTTCTCTTCGGCCTATCACCCCCAGACTAACGGAGCAGCAGAACGAGCCAATCAAAATATCGAGAAATACCTCAGGTGCTTCATATCTGAACGACAAGATAACTGGTCAGACCTGCTACCTTGGGCAGAGTATGCCTTGAACAGTGCAGTGAGTGAAGCCACAGGTCATTCCCCTTTCTTCACTGTTTACGGTTTTGATCCTCCCGTGCTCCCCGCTACGTTTCCTGATACCACGATTCCTGCTCTGGATGAGCATTTGGCGTCATTGACAGAGACTTGGGGAGGGTTAAACAGGCACTGGAAGATAGCAGTGTTGTCCAGAAAACCAAGGCCGACAGACACAGGAGGCCGGCACCCGTGTATCAAGTCGGGGACAGGGTTTGGCTTTCTTCACGGAACATCAAGCTCTTAGTACCCTCTATGAAACTGGCACCCAGATACATAGGTCCCTATAGGATACTGCGGCGACTCAATCCGGTCTCCTATGCTTTGGCACTGCCCCCCCATATCAGGATACACAATGTGTTCCACGTGAGCCTTTTGAAGCCACTCTTGTGTAATCGGTACACCAGGGCCCGTGCTCCCCCTCCTCCTGTCTCTGTGGAGGGCGAGGAAGAGTTTGAGGTTGAGGCCATCCTGGACGCCAGGATATCTAGGGGGTCCTACAGTACTTGGTTGACTGGGTGGGCTACGGTCCAGAGGATCGCTCTTGGCTCCCGGCTACTGAGGTCCATGCTCCTCGGTTGGTGAGGGCTTTCTATTTGGCTCATCCCCGTGCTCCTGGGGGTCGTCCAGTGGCCGCCCGTTGAGGGGGGTTCTGTCACGGTGGCCCCCCCGTACCCCCGGCGCCTGGCAGCAGCTTCCTCGCTGCTCGCTGACCAGGCGCCGAGTGATATCGCGTCGGTTCCGCACACGTGGGACGCTGGGGGGCGGGGCCTGGCGTGCTGACGCGGACCCGCCAGGTTTAAAGCCCAGACTCACAGAGACGCCGGTGCCCTGACGTGGTAGTTACTTCCCGCAGAGCTCTTGTGTATTTTTGGCTAACAAACTATTCTGTGTATGACCCTTGCATTGGCACAAACGAACCATTCTGTGTATGACCCTTGGCATTGGCAAACGAACCATTCTGTGTATGACCCTTGGCATTGGCAACGAACCATTCTGTGTATGACCCTTGGCATTGGCAAACGACCATTCTGTGTATGACCCCTGGCATTGGCAAACGAGCCATTCTGTGTGTGATCCTTGGCATTGGCGAACGAACCATTCTGTGTATGACCCTTGGCATTGGTGAACGAACCATTCTGTGCATGACCCCTGGTATTGGCATTAACTCTTCTAATTCTGGTACTGAGGTCAGTCTGTGTGGCACCCTAAGCACACATCAGACTACCCCTTATATTGTTAGGGTCTTGGAAGAGCTAACTATTCTAAGGTCTTGTGTATAGTTCTAGTGTTATTCTTTGTGGATACACTATCTTGTCAAATTCTGTGTCTGTCTAGTCGTGCCGACCATTCAAGGATCGGAAGGGTAGAGAGTGCCTGCGTATAGGGACCACTAGTCAGGTAATCAGAGGATCCGTGACACCATGGAGATCGGCTCTATCAAAGGTCCGCTGTCACCCTCTGAGCGTAATAGACGTCACGCCCAGAATCTCTGCTTGTATTGTGGTCAACCAGGTCACCTGTTACGTGGCTGCCCTACACGACCACCACGTCCCTCTGAGAGAGGTAAGAACCATCATACGGTTGCCTCTCTTCAAAGTGTGGTCGGCTCTGCTTCTACTCACCTAGCCATTCCTGTCACCTTACAGTGGGGAGATAGAAGATCCGACTTGAACGCCATCATCGACTCCGGAGCCAGTAACAGCTTCTTTGACCTATCCCTTGCTACCTCCTTGGCTGTTCCTACCCAACTAAAAAAGAAACCCGTGCCTCTGCATATGGTGGATGGAAGCACCCTACGCACCGGTCCAGTTACTCACGAAACCATTCCCTTGAAGCTCCTAATCGGAACCAAGCACAAAGAAAGTTTTCAGTGGGACATCGTCCCTTCCCCCTTATTCCCTATCGTACTGGGACTTCCTTGGCTCCGCACCCATAACCCTTATATTGATTGGTCTTCCAATACCGTGTCCTTCCCATCCTGTCACTGCCGAGTCCGCTGCATGAACGGTTCCAAGTCCGAGAAGGTCGCCTTTTCCACCTATCCATCTTCCACGCTACCACCAAAGTATTCAGAATTCCAAGACGTGTTTGAGAAAAAAGGGGTTGATACACTTCCTCCACACAGAGAGTACGACTGTCCTATTGACCACCTCCCAGGAGCACCCATACCCCATGGACGTATTTTTAATCTGTCTGTTCCCGAATCACAGTCTCTGAAGGACTATATCGAAGACAGTCTTACAAAAGGATTCATCCATCACTCCACCTCCCCTGCTGGAGCGGGCATCTTCTTCGTTGGAAAAAAAGACGGCGATCTTCATCCCTACGTTGATTATAGAGCACTAAACGCAATCACAGTACGGAATCGCTATCCGCTCCCATTGATTCCTGAACTACTCGATAGGGTGAAGGATGCGTGTATTTTTACTAAGATCGATCTTCGAGGAGCGTATAACTTGGTCCGCATGAGAGAAGGAGACGAGTGGAAGACCGCCTTCCGATCCCGATACGGTCACTTCGAGTATCTCGTCATGCCGTTTGGGTTATGCAATGCTCCAGCCGCCTTCCAGCATTTTCTCAACGACATCTTCCGTGACGTTCTGGATACCTTCCTTGTGGTCTACCTCGACGATCTCTTGGTATACTCTCGAACCATCCAAGAACATGAACAGCACGTCCGTCTCATGTTATCTCGTCTTCGTCAACATAAGCTATATGGCAAAATCGAGAAAAGCACTTTTGAAAAATCCTCTATAGAATTCCTGGGATATGTCCTATCACCAGGACATGTTGAAATGGACAAAGCCAAGATTAAGGCGATCCTAGACTGGCCGACACCCAGAGATAAAAAGATGGTTCAGCAATTCATGGGATTCGCCAACTTTTATCGTCGCTTCATTCGGTCCTTCTCTCATCTCACCGCACCCATCACTTCCCTGACCAAAAAAGATGTGAGATTCTGTTGGACTGAAGAAGCTCAGCAGGCCTTCGACAAGCTGAAAGAAAGCTTCACCCAAGCCCCCATCCTGAAACAACCAGACATCAATCTACCATACTCTCTGGAAACAGACGCCTCTGATATTGCCCTAGGAGCGATTCTCTCCAGAAATCGGGAGTCAAGAACCTTATGCATCCCGTGGCCTTTTATTCCAGACGTCTTTCCCCAGCCGAAAAGAATTACAGTATAGGTGAGAAAGAGCTCCTGGCGATCAAGAGTGCCCTCGAGGAATGGAGACACCTTCTCGAAGGGGCGAAACATCCCGTGGTCGTCTACACGGACCACCGCAATTTGGAATATCTCCGCACCGCCAAAAGATTGCGACCTCGACAAGCCAGATGGGCGTTATTCTTCGCCCGCTTTCTGTTGCATATCACCTACAGACCTGGAGTAAGAAATGGTAAGGCAGATGCGCTTTCCCGTCGGTACGACTCAGACGCCTTTCCTTTCACCACTCAACCCGACTCCATCCTGCCTGATGAATTCTTCTGCGCCTCACAAGGATCCTTAATAGAAAATATAAAGAACTATAGTCTTCAACCACCGACCAGGGACTAATATCCAACGATGGTCTCTTCTATCATGACGAACAAATATATGTTCCTCCTGAGGTTCGTCTACAGGTATTGCAACACTCCCACGACATCCCGGCTGCTGGACATGGTGGCATCAAGAAAACCATAGATGCCGTACATCGATACTTCTGGTGGCCATCCGTGAAGAAGGACATCATCGCCTTTGTAACCTCCTGTTCTGTTTGAGCACGCAACAAACAACCCCGCACCCATCCTGCTGGTCTTCTCCAACCCCTGGCTCCACCGCTGCATCCGTGGAAAGATATTTTGATGGACTTTATAGTAGATCTTCCCCCTTTGCATCGCTACACCACCATCCTGGTAGTGGTAGACCGCTGTACCAAGATGGCCCATTTCATACCAGCCGTAGGCCTACCCACAGCAGCTGAAACAGCCACCTTGTTCATCAAGGAGATATTCCGCCTCCATGGTACTCCTCGTTCCATTGTCACAGACAGAGGATCTCAGTTTACTTCCCGTTTTTGGTCCCAAATGTGTCGTAGCTTAAAAATTGCCAGGTGTCTCTCTTCAGCCTTTCATCCACAGAGTAATGGCCAGACTGAGCGGACAAATCAGACGTTGGAACAATACCTTCGTTGCTTCACCACGCACCTCCAAGACGACTAGCTGGACGTCATACCGACTGCCGAATTTGCATACAATAATCAGGTACATTCATCAACTCGTTTTTCACCTTTCTTTGCCAATTATGGTTATCATCCTAGCACTCTTCCGGAGATGCCGCTCAACACTCCAGTTCCAGAAGTGTCAACCCGTCTGAGAGCCCTACGCAGTCAACTACGCACGCTTCGCCACCAGTTGCGACTAGCACAACAGAACCAAAAGAAATATGCTGATCGTGGTCGAAAGGAAGCTCCTGTGTATGCACCCGGGACAAGGTGCTATCCATGGCCCATCTCCGTTTGGATTGTCCTTCGAAGAAACTGGGCCCTCGCTACATTGGCCCATTCCCGATCCTCAGAATGGTTAACTCCGTGGCGGCCCACTTAACTCTTCCTCCTTCCTACAGGATCCACCCTGTCTTCCATGTATCTCTCTTGAAACCCTGGCATGAGAATCCGTCCCTGATCGGAATACTAAACCACCTGCTCCTGTGTCCATATCTGGAGAAGAGGAATACGAGATCTCACGCATTCTGGACTCAAGACTCCGTTACGGCAGGTTGGAATATTTGGTACACTGGAAGGGATACGGTCCTGAAGAACGATCTTGGGAACCCAGTGCCAACATCCATGCTCCTGCGAAGGTTCGTGCCTTTCATATCCGTTATCCTTCCAAAGCCATCAATCAAGCGCACCCGGGGGTCGCGCCTTGGTGGGGGGTCCTGTAATGCCCCATGCCGCGGTCGGACCACGGCCGCCATGTTGGGACGCCTGGCAGACTCACCTGAGGTCCCTCGTGGCGCGTCGCTCCCTGATTCCGATCTTCAGCTCGAGGGAGGAGAGCCAGGATGTGTCCCACGCCGTCTCGGATCCAACTGAACAGAAGGCAAGCGCGCATGCGCGATCGTCCATCCTAGAGCATGAAGACCTAGGTACTCTGGCGCCCTCTGCTGGTCAAGTAAAGGTACTGCATTCCACCTGCACTGGAGATCCTCGTATACCACCAATTAATCCATCAAGTACTCAGGTATCCCAATTCCACCTGAGCTCCAGGTGAGCGGTGTTCTTATGATTCCCTGAACCCTATTTAAACCTGCCGCCTTCTCCAGTTCATTAACCAGGTTATACTGTGGTTCACCACCATGTTCTCCAGTGGTTCCCCTTCGTATTGCTCCAAGAGTATCCTGACTTCCAGTCCTGCTTTCCATGGTACCAGCTCCGCTTCCAGTCCTGCTTCCACACCAGCTCTGCTTCCAGTCCTGCTTCCACGGTACCAGCTCCGCTTCCAGTCCTGCTTCCACGGTACCAGCTCCGCTTCCAGTCCTGCCACGGTACCAGCTCCGCTTCCAGTCCTGCTTCCACGGTACCAGCTCCGCTTCCAGTTCTGCTTCCACGGTACCAGTTCCACCTCCAGGCCTACTTCCACGGTGCCAGCTCCGCTTCCAGTTCTGCTTCCACGGTACCAGTTCCGCCTCTAGGCCTGCTTCCACGGTGCCAGTTCCACTTCCAGGCCTGCTACCACAGTGCCAGCTCCATCTGCAAGTTTGCTACCACAGTGCCAGCTCCATCTGCAAGTTTGCTACCACAGCGCCAACTCCATCTCCAGACTTGCTTCCACGGCACCAGCTCCATCTCCAGGCTTGCTTCCACGGCACCAGTTCCATCTCCAGGCTTGCTTCCACGGCACCAGTTCCATCTTCAGGCTTGCCTTTATACCTCTGGTACCGGTTCCAGATCCTGTCTTCAGTCTAATTCCTCTATCCCAGGACTATTTCCAAAGATTACAACTTGTGTTATTTATCCCTACAACCCTTCGTTCTGGACTTTACTTTGTCAAAGACATCTTGCATTCCTTTTGTTCTGGACTTATATTTTGTTCCACCCAGTAAAGGTTCAACTGATTATATCCCTCCTGGTCTCCTCCTTCGGCTTGCCACCGGGTTCCATACACACAACACTACACAGGGGTCATAGCCTCTGCCCTTACAGAGAGATTCCTGCAAGAATTGTGTATCCTGTGCTTTCAAATTGCTCAATCAATACAGACTGTGTTCAGTGGCCTTTGAAAATCTGTTTTTGGCATATAAATACCTATTGACTTTAAGAAACACACAGTGCACATGTGAAAGATCCTTTTCCAAGTTGAAAATCCTGAAGTCCAGATTAAGATCATCACTGTCACAGCAAAACCTAGAGCCACTGATGCTCATTGATGTAGAAAAACAAGTTGCGCTAAACCAAAAAAGTGACAAAGATAAAATCATTGACAGGTTTGCCAAGACCTCACCTGAGCTTAGCTCTTTGCTTTTTTTGTAAAGTGCAGGTCAAGGCATATTATATTTATTGAAGTGTGTCTATTATTGTACGTGAATGTTAAATGTTTTTCACTTGGGTGTATATTTTTTACAAGATTTGTTTTATAACTGTCAAACATAGGTTGAAGTACTCAGATGAAGGTTGTATACGTTACGACAAACCTTTAAGTGTTTACATTTTTTAATGTGATTTCCCTGTTGCTACGTTTTGAAATTGCTGCTAAAATTTATTCATTAAGAGAATTGTTGTATTGTCTGTGTTAAAACTTAATTTTCCATATATTGTTATCTTATTAAATTATTTATTTGGGAAATGTTCAGTTAATAAGTAGACATTTGTTGCACTTGTTATATTTTGTTAACATATTTAAAAGTTTATTTTAGAAATGTACCTCTATCTATAATAGGAGGTTTTTGTACTTTAAGTTTATTTTTCTGTGTTTTCTAAATAAGAGTTATTTTGAAAATTGTGTTTAGAAATAAATTATTCAACACAAAATGTGGGTGGGGCTTTAATGTGGGCATGGTTTGTGGGTAGGTGTAGCACAAGGGGCCCCATGATTTCCTATTGCCTGGGGCCCCATGAGTTGTCAGTCCGCCCCTGGCTCTATCTCCTCAGCAACCCACCCCCCCTTCCATCCCGGGCACACAGTGTGCGATGCATGGGGACAGGAAGATAACGGGGGAAAAGGGGAGGAGCTGGATGGATCTACCTATAACTGGATCCTCTCCAGCTAGCTGTGGGGAGGAATGCAGGCTGTGTGTCGGCTGCCTGGGTCCCCTAGTTGCCATGGCGCCCAGTGCCGTCGCACAGGTCGCACACCCCAAAGGCTGGCCCTGCGACCAGGCCACCTTACAGCCCAGCCCCAGACCACCAGTCATGCCGACCCTTCCTAATGGTACAGGGGGGGTTTATTTATTAATGTATTGGTGCCAAATGGAGCTGATAATGGGAATCAAAATCATTTTACACAATTAGATCTGCTGAACCGAATAATAGCAGAATTGTATGTATTATTATCCTGTATTATGTATGTTTTAATGTACCTCCAGCCAGGTCATCATTGCAGCTGTTCCGCTCCTTGTCTTTGTTTTTTGATCCCAAGGCGGATTTTATTTCTGGGGGAGCTTAAATAAAAGCCCACCAGTCTACCTCATTACCGACAAGCAGCATAAGCAAGTTATGGTTGGCTACACAGCAGCCTGTGGCTTCATTTTTTGGATAAGACTCACCCTCATTAGAGGTGCCTTGACGTGGCGGTGAGCTTACACTCTTAATGGCCATTAATAGAAACCAAAGCCTCTAATTGTGTTTTGTTTCACACGATATAATGGGAATAAGCGCAGATGACATTTTTTTCCCTTATGGTTTATACATGTTGCTGGGCTGGGTGCATTTGGTGGTTGCAGCCGCCCCATTGGGGAATAGGCGCGACCCCACCCCTCTTGTATTATGTATGTTTTAATGTACCTCCAGCCAGGTCATCATTGCAGCTGTTCCGCTCCGTGTCTTTGTTTTTTGATCCCAAGGCAGATTTTCTTTCTGAGGGAGCTTAAATAAAAGCCCACCAGTCTACCTCATGACTGACAAGCAGCATGAGCAAGTTATGGTTGGCTACACAGCAGCCTGTGGCTTCATTTTTTGGATAGGACTCACCCTCATTAGAGGTACCTTGACGTGGCAGTGAGCTTACACTCCCAATGGCCATTAATAGAAACCAAAGCCTCTAATTGTGTTTTGTTTCACACGGTATAATGGGAATAAGCGCAGATGACATTTTTCTTTCCTTATGTTTTACACATGGTGCTGGGCTGGATGCATTTGGTGGTTGCAGCCGCCCCATTGGGGAATAGGCGCAACCCCACCCCTCCTGTATAATAGCAGAATTGTGGTTGCAAAGTCTGTAAATTTTGGGGATTAACTACAGTTAAAATTAGCACTAAATTATATACACACCTATGAACCAGTTTAAATGGAGAGAATGTATATTATATGGCTTTAATTTCGGATTTATTAAAACAAAAGGATATTTGATTGAATTCGGTTTCCAAGAAACATTCCCTTTATTACTTTAAATGATCAGACACTTATCAGAAATTACTTATTCAAAGGAAATTACAGAACAGGCATACATAATACCCTAGTTAATTTGCCAAATGTGTTAACGTCCTATTCCAATAGCAGGCACTAAAAATGCAGTGGTTCTCTCATATACTTTGATACCTTATATGGCATTTCTTAGTGACTTCTATCTACCAGTACATATAACCATGAACTAAAATGTTTAAATGGGGAAAAATACAAATTAAAATGTGGTAAAAGATAAGCAAGTTGAACTCTGGATTAGTGGGTTTAAAGGAGAAGGCAGGGCGGTGAGGGGCATTTATACAGTTTATAAAAAAATAGCATATGTTCCATGAGCAAATGTAGACATACATTTTTAAAATAGTAAATTCCAATGATATAGCATTCAAAATAAAATCCCAGCATTAAATATAAATTGTGGCTTTTAAAGAAACATTCTCTAAAATGTAATGTAACACATCCAGCGTTAAAGAGACATATTCTTATCTTTATAAAACATTAATTTGGACAAAGGTAATATACAGAAGGTTTATCATTTTTAAACTCATAACACATGTTGCATTTGCACATTATCCATTTTCACTAATAAATAAGAAAGACGCAAAGCTATGTGACAAATATATTTATTTTAATCAATAATTAAAGTTAAATACATTCAGTTAATAGGTGACTAGTAACATTATATATTGACACTGAAATTGGAGCAGTGACTATAGGATGTGCTAAATGCTCCCTTACAAGTGGAGAAATCTATACTAAAGTAAAAATTGCTAATAGAATTAATGATTAAATGTTTAAAACTTAGAGACACCAAAATACACAATACCATGAAGTAAATAAATTATTCTAGTCCCCCTAAATAAAGTCTTTATTGCAACTCAATCTTAGGACCTGGTATATATATATCCAGCTCAGCAGACTGCTCTCCTAGTATTTTCTCAGAAGAAATTCATGCACAGAAATGCAATCAGGGAAGCAGCCATCACCACGTAGGAAAATGCTAGAGAAATATAGAAAAGACATTGACTCCATTACACACAAGTTACATGAAGACTGGTTCAGAAGGAATAAAAATCTGAAAAATGTGAAAATTTCTGATAAGCGTTGCATAGTTACATAATAGGCTGAAAAAAAGACGTGTGTCAATCAAGTTCAGTCTTTCACACATCACCTACTGCTGTTGAACCAAACGATGGCAAAAAACCCAGTCTGAATCTCTCGTCAATATGCAACACACTGGGAAAAATTTCCTTCTTGACCCCAGAATGGCAGTCAGATTTCTCCTGGGATCAAGCAGCTTTTACCCACATATTAAATATTCTAACCCTAATATTAAACTTTTGCAAGAAAAAATCCAGTCATGGCTTTAACCCCTTAAGGACCAAGGGCCTTTAAAGTCAATGCTTTTTTGACGTAGCAGTTACGTCATTGATACTCAACCCCTTAGTGACCGGGCGGTTTTACGCAAATCCGTCCATTTGTGGCCGCTGCTGTTTTTACGTTTCTGCGCTGTTAGTGTTTAGGTGAAATTTTCCTCTTACTCGTTTATTCAACCCACACATATTATACACAGTTTTTCCCGCCATTAAATGCACTTTCTAAAAATACTATTATTTCCATCATATCATATAATTTACTATAAAAAAATATGAAATATGATGAAAAAAATGGTAAAAACACCCTTTTTCGTAACTTAATCCCCAATATCTACAAACACCGCTTTTTAACCCCTTCACTGCTGAGCCAGTTCACCTATGTGCGCTGAGCTCATTAAGACCGTTTTATGCTCATTATTTTTAGATGACAGCCTAGGTCCTATTTAACTAAACCCCCCAGACAATTTTTTTATTATTATCTTTTAATTATTTATTTTGTTTATTTTATTTTTACACCAAAACCTGGCCATGATCACACCTTTCCAATGAAGTCAACAATGACCCTCTAGCTGCCACGGATCGGGAGATTATGGGATCTAAATTATCCCCCTATCTCCACTTGACAGCTAGGGGATTATCTGGCCCACTGACATCCTCACACAAATGATGAGGATGTCAGTGGGTGGGGGTTGACCCGGAGGCTTGGCTGACATCCAAGATGTCAGCCACCTTCAGGTTTGAATCGCGATTGGCGCCGAATCGCGATCTGGCAGCGAAATAGTTAATGCTGTACACCGCTGAAAATATATAAAATAAACTGATTTCGTTTTTTTTAGGTCAAGGCTATATGTGTTTTTATTTTTTTCAATTTTTTTATTAGAATCTTGGGGTGGAGAGCAAAATTGCATGGCGGCCCCAAGAAAATGGTTGCGAAGGGCCCTGTCTATATTAACCCATTCACTACCGATATCAAGATATCATGGGCTTCAAAGGCACCATCTAGTGCTACGATATCGAGATATCTTGATATGCAGCCCAAAACTAAATGAAATTTGTTTGCTGTAAATTAATTTTGTTTGCTTCTGGGCTGCAGAAGGTGCCCCCAAAGTTTTAGCGCTGTGGGCATAATGCCCAGAGAGCTAAAACTGTGAAATTAGCTGCTGAAAACTCTAAAATATAGGGCTTTCAGCAGCTGAGGCAGGGAAAAAAAAGAAGAAAAAGACCCGGTGCAGGGTCAAAACATCGGTCAGTTTTTAATGCAATTTTGAATAAAAGACGCTTTTAACTCCTTAACGGCACAGGACGTACCATTACGTCTGGCATTAGGCAGGCTTTAACGCCGCAGGACATAATGGTACGTCTGTGGCGTTTGCAGCCCCCCTTGGCAGATACTCACCTCCTCCAGCGGCTCCCTCGCTGATCTGAGTCCCATGGAGTCAGATCGGCAGGGTTTACTCCTCCCGGCGCACTGACGTCATCGCGCCAGGGGCGCGATGACGTCGGTTTTAGGCGCCCCCCCGCCGGTGCAGGGGAAGCGCCTGAAGGGGAGGGGGGATCCTTTGGATCCCTCTATCTCCCCATCGCCAGGGACTAGGAGGCTGTGGCCAGCATCGCTGGAAGTGTCACAGCCTGACCTTTCCAGCGATGTAGGGGTTAACCCCCTAGTTGCCAGGTCACTGTCTGGCACCAATCGGTGCAAGACCGTGGCCTTTTTCCGGTGGGGGCCGCCATCTTGGATGGCTGCCCCCACCTCTGGGTCTCCCCCCGCATCAACTGACTCATCGCGCCATGAATGATGATGTCATTAACCGGGGAACCCCCTAGCTGCAAAGGGATTTCCTAAGGAAATCCCATAGAAGATATAGGGGGTCATTTGAACCCCTTTATCTCCTGATCGGTGGCAGCTAATTGGTCATGTATGATATTGCTGGAAAGAGCATGGCCTTTTCAATGATATCAAACATGACCATGTTAAAAGTAAAATAAGAGTGTAAGAAATTAAAAAAAAAAAAAATAAAAAAAGAATAAATTAATTAATAAAAAAATAAAAACGTGTGATTTTTTAATGCAGCACTATTGTTCACATTTCAATTATAGTGTGAACAATGATGCTTCACTAATGATTTTTTTGGGGGGGTTTAGCTAAAATCAGGCAATTTCTCCCCAAAAAATGGGTTCCCCGTTCTAATTTTTTTAACAAGTCTACCCCATAGCATATGACCGCAAAGGCTCGGATAATAAAAATTAAAAAAAAAAATATTTTACACACTGTGGATGATTGAAATTTTATTGAAAATTCAAATTTTTTTACATTTTTTGTTATAGAATTTTGGCAGGGCATGACATATACATATAATAATGATATATTATTAATCTGCTGAGTCTGCCGGAAAGAACGATATATAATTTGTCTGGGTCTTATAATAATACGTGACTTAAAAATGGTCAAAATGAGCTCAGCAAACTTCTACTTCCGAAACAACGCCGAAGTTGTAAAATTACTCCTGTCCTTAAGGGGTTAATTAAGCCCTGAGAGTGCATACATTTGGATTGTTTACATATATATACATTGGATTTTTGCACCCAGGCAGTGAATGTAACCAACATTGATGGCAAAAGAGAGTGCTGGTTCAAATTTTGGAGATTATCCGCATAGTCATTTGCTGGCAAATGGGAAGGATAGTGAAGGCTAATGGTATGTAGATACATTTTTTTTTTAAATAAAAAAAAGCAAAGTATAAAGACATACTCGTACCTTTGTGGGATCCAGAGTTACTGGAAAATGTATTATCTGAAAAGAAAACCACTAGTTTAATTGACAGTTGTGAGTAGAAAATTTTAATCATAATAATATATCTAATGGGTTTTTTTTTAAAAAAAACTAACTAGGCACAAGATTGATCCTAGTATATATGTATTACTATAGTTTCAGTAAATGTAATACCTTCTACTGTAAAGCCTACACCCAGTTGAGCAGAGTTTTCATTCAGTGATCGGCCATTCAGGCACTGTGAGAAAGATCAGAAAGAAAATCCATCATACTCTAGATTTTTTCCAGAACAACAAAATGAATTTTAAAGTTTTAGAGTTGATAGTCATATTTACAGGATAGATGTCCATTTTTTTATATTATGGAAATTGTTATGTACCTTGTATTATATGTAGCATGGTATACTAATTATTGTTTATTAATTGTTATGTTTATATAACATGCAGGCTTCCAACAGCAAAATCCAACTTTTCACACTGTACAAATAGAACATTAAAAAAATAACCATCTCACAAGTTAAGAGGTGTAAAAGTATTTACCATGTTTTTCACAATTGCCACACAATTACAAATATTTATAGTGTGCCAACATATCTGTAGCACGTACAATTGGTATTATTTAAAATTAATGAAACTTCACTGACTCACAGAAATGACAGAAAAACTAGTTACATGGCTAATATAGTAATATATATTACTAAACCAGAAACACAAAATGATATTATACAATAATTTTAATTGTGACCACTACACTTTAATCCTTAGATCAACAATTTTGAATACCAACATGATTTAATGTCATTCAATTACCTTGTTGCACTCATCACTTTTTGGACATAACGACACTTGACAAAAGATGAACAAATTAGTTGGGGAGTTTTGGAATTGAAAAGCTTTTATTCTGATTCTTGCCTCCAGAGATATTCCATTTTCCAAAATCTCAGTGTCAACTTCTTCAGTTATTGCACAGCTGAAAAGAAATACATTACATTTTAGATTTTATGTCAACTTCAAAATACAGATATTCATCCATGGTTTTAATTGGAAAATGCCATCCTGACACAAGTATGGAGGAGCACATCAAGTTAACAATGTCCAGTCAATCTTAAAATCAAACAACAGTACACTAGTACTCATTCTTCTTTTAACCGGACATCACATCCACTGACAGTTGCTATTTATTTCCATAATTTTAGTCTGAAATGCAAAAGGATTGATGGAATGTTTCAGAAAAACAGAAATTAGATAGACAAGAATCCGAGAACAAATAATAGTCAGTTTTTCTCAGTTGTTTTCGTTCTGTCTCACTTTTGTCACGGTTTTTGTGCCAGATATCTTAGCAGGTCCTATTAATTTGACTGTCTTTAACATTTAGTTAACTACTTCTTTTTCCCCACTTAATCTCTGAGCCTTGGTCACTTATCTTTTTTGTCATTCTCTAACTCTCTCACTGTCTGCAAGTCTAGGCTACTCAGGCTTTCAATACTCACATTAATCTCTTCCGTGTTTCTGTTATAGTTAAAATGAATGATAATGAAATGGATAGATTTACTTTACAACAACACTTACCCGCCGCTCACCAGCGGAACGCTAGTTGGATCATTAGGATCATTGGATGGTGTGGCAAAACATGTATCTACTCTCAAAGTAAAGTTGGTTGCATCAGCGTCTAGAGTAAAGATTCCCAGGTAGATGTCTTTTCCAACTTCCACACTTTCTCCATCCTCAAATATAGTATAGTCTGTGTTTTTATATGCAGCCATAGTAACTGAAAATGAGCCTCCTCCAGTCAAAGGAACTAATATAGTAGTACTGCAAACAATAAACATATCAGTTAAAAAAAGTATCTATAAATGAATAGAAGCAATAAAGCGATAATACAAAAACATCAAAACTATACAAATAAATGAATATTACTTTAATGTGGAAGCTGCGTGATTATTACATACAGGGTTATTCAGAGAGCGTGTGAAAAGCAGGAGAATGGCTGGAGAATGAAAAATTCTAGGTCAAAATAGCCAAGCCAGAAAAATTCTCCCTTTCATCTCACTTTCCAAATCGGCTATTTTGACCTAGAATTTTTCATTCTCCAGCCATTCTCCAGTTATTCTCCTGCTTTTCATGCTCTCTGAATAACCCTGATAGTATTTGCTTTGCTCTTTCTTTAAGTAGATTTTTGCAATGTGGCAAAAGTTTGAGAGGAAAAATTATAATAATCTATAAGAGACTATCTACAGCCACTCAGATGAAATTACCAGGGTCTTTTGGACGTGGTATTTTATCATGTGCTGTCAAAGTCAATAGAGTCAAAAGTCTCTTATTAATTAAATTTTTTTCGGAAATAAAAAGTTTTATTGATTTTTCTTTTTCAATGAGCAATGTATAAATATAATCAAGCAAAGAAGTGTTACATTAGTCTTACATGTCTTCAGTACTATCAAAAACAGGTATAACATATATAAACGACGAAGACATCCTAGTCTAGCAATATCTTTCAGTGGTATCAACCGATGCAATGCAAAGTCAAAATGAGCGATTACTAATAGCTAGTCAACCTCTTGTAGACGACAGGTAATTCTACTCAGTAATAACATATATATTAAGCCGGATATGTCTAATCCATTCCTCCGGATTGGCACCTCAGATGTTTCTGAACTAAATGCCCCATGATGCTCAGCCAGTCTTAACTATGGCTAAGCATTATGGGGTATGTAGTTCTCAAACATCTGTGTGCCAAGATTTGCTATCACTGATGTAGGACGTCTGTAATTTGAAAAGACTATTCAGTAGACGGTCCAGTCAACTCGCTCTGATTTCATTGTAATGCACAATGTAACCACAAATTTTAGTTGTGTTTGCTCTGATGTGATCCAAAACTAACAGGGTTATTCAAAGAGATCCGAATAGTGGCCGAAAGGTAACCGACCACTGAAATTTGGCATACGGTTACCTTTCCTGGCCATTCGGTTATTCAGAGAGCAGGCAATACGCCAAATCCTGTTCGTTGCCTGTTCGAGGGCAATTAAATCCCCATAGAGAAGCAATGCTTCGTCTATTCAGAGAACAATAACCAGCAGTGAAAAGTTGCCGAATTGCCCTACTGTTCGGTGGTTTCATTCGACAGGTTTATTAAGGCGAATCCCATAGGCTTCAATGTTAAAAATATTCCCGTTTTAATTCAATATCTTTTTTTTTATTTTTTATTAAAAGTTTTTTATTTGGAAAGCAAGTCAGCAGCTTAGAAAAACAGCAGACAAATAAAGGCCGCTCAGTGCCCGTCTCAATGAAACACATCTAAAAAAAGGGGGAAGGTGTAAGCTAGGGGGCAAAATGGAACTAGAGCAAGTCAGGGGGGCCAAGCCCAGAAAAAATAAAGCAGTAATCGGGTCCAGCAGAAGAGCACCAGGAGCCAGGGAGAGGAAAAAGAAAGGAGGGGGGAGAACAAGGAGAGTAAAGGACTGCCCAGGAAAACGTGGCATTCACGGCTCACCCTGGCAACCCCGTGGAAACCAAGGGCCACTGAAGAGGCCACAGGGCAGGGAGACCTGGGGCAAAGAGGACGGTCAGAGTCTAGGTGGTCGCCCTAACTGCTCGCCCAGGGAGCAACCCGGTGTCCCATACTACATTTAAAAAAGGGAAAAGGGGGATCCTGATGTTCTATAGGACAAGGACAGCAGTCCCCTAAACTGGGTCGATCAGGTGAACATATACAGTGGGTAGGAAAAAATAAAAGACAAAAATGTCCCAACAGGTGCTTCGGAGACGACTCAGAATCAAAACAGCAGAGGGGGGTTGTGAGAAAACAACCAAAGTCAACAGAAAGGTCCAGCAAGATAAACAACTGAAAGTTCTCAAACAAAAACATAGGTGGGGGCATCAAAAAACTGCAGAGAGGTATCCCCTTCAGCCAGGGTCCCTCTGCTGGGGTCGTGCGACCCAACAGCAGCAGGCGGCGTGCCAACACCAGGAGCAACTAGGCCCATGTCACTGATCAGAGACCATGCGTCCTCCACAGTGGCAGCAGAGCAGAGCCGGCCGTCTCTCGAAATCAAAAACGTCCCGGAGGCTCCCCACCGGTAACGAACCGCCTGGGAATGCAGAACACCCGTGACCTCCCTGAACCTTCTCCGCATCATCAGTGCTAAAAATGGTAGGTCTCGGTAAATAGTCACCGACAGAGAGCCATGGTGCACCATAGGCAAATTGCCAGCAACCTTCAGCAGGTCAGATCGGGTATGGACATCCCTGAAAGTGGTGATGACATCTCTGGGAGCATCAACAGGAGCCGTTGCGGGCCTCCGAATACAAACTGCAGAGACGATCGAGGCGACTGTCCCGGGAGGGTGCTGGAGGAGAGCAGCCACCAGGCCTGCCACACAGGATAGCAATTCAGCATCAGAAACCAACTCGGGGACCCCACGGATACGGACATTCCTAGCGCGGTGTCTGGACTCCAGTCCTATCACAGCTGCCGTCAGACGTTCCACCTGAGTTTTCAGCTCTGACTCCAACAACTGCGATTCAGACCGGGCAGCGTCCGAGGCCAGCAGGTGAGTATGCACATCAGTCACTTTATTCTGCAGGGAGCTCAAATTCGTCCGCACATCAGCAAGCTCAGAGCGCCACTGGGAGCGAAATTTCTCCAGAAGCACCCGGATGTCAGCCTTAGTGGCCAGGCGCTCTCCACTGTCTATCTGGGCCATCGGGGGCGCAGCAGCTGGCAAAGAGGCCAGGGCCCACGAGTCCGTGGAGACAGCAGCATCAGGAGCCTCCCCAACCGCAGTTGCAGTAGGCTCTATTATGATATACATGTATCCTTTATTGACATGTATCCTAAATCTAATATATTGGCTAATTTTGAACATTTTATGCTGAGGGTTATTCATAGTATGTAAGCAGTTGATTATTAGGGTGATAGTTTGGACCATGTTCAAAGGGACACGTGAATAAGTCTTGTCCTGAAACATGTATTGTTTATATGCTGCAGCAGGGAAATTGTTGTCGCGCACCTGGCCTTCCTTTTGGATTTATTAAATGCATTGTAATGATTCTACATGCTGTTGGCTGGCATTTATCATGTAATGCCCATCAGCCTTAATAAATATATGTGTGCATATAAACATAGATAATACGGTCACCTTCGAGGATTTTAGTAATGCAGGGTGTGAGGGCTATTCTCTGGATGTGTTCATACTTATACATGGGTAGGGGATAGGTATGGCATGGCAATCTGCACTGGGAAAAAACAGTTCTGTCCTGTAAACAACCACATTAGCGCTAGGTCTCAGCCCGGGTCTTAGCATTTCCCTAGAGTGCGCTAATGAATCTTGTACACTGACAGCCACAAACAAAGAAATCTGTTGTTGAGTCATCAGGCTCTACATTTTAGTGGCTCGCACTAGATTTTTCATGTAGCATTGGTGTTTTATCTCACACCAGATGATAGTGCCTCTTGTCTGCTATCAATTAGCGAACTTGGTCATTCACAGTTATCATTTGTTCACTATGATCAATAACATATTCGCACTATGAGTTCTTGGTCTTTTTTTTCTTTTGCGCATTAACTTGTGGTTTGGTGGAGCCAGATGTCATTTGCTCCCTTCATCTTAAGTACACAATTTAAGAATATTAATATGCTCATTCATCTTTAAAATATGATTTATGATTCTTTCTTTTTATATTTCATAAAATGTCTACATACATACATACTTTATAACAGGATTGAGAGCAAATTCGAGACTGGTCTGCATCGTAAGATTGTAGCCACAAGTGAAATCAAATTCAATGGGATTTTTGGTGATAAGTACTTTACGGATAGGATCGATGTGAAGAGTGTTTGTGTAATAGACTTGGGAGTCAATAACCTGTAAAAAGAAGTAATGAAAAGTACAATTTAAAGAACCTTTTATTATAAGGCTTGTCTTATTATCAACAGGAACAGGTGCTCCAGTGGTCCTACTTTCCTTACCCACCTCCTCCTCTTCCTATCCAAATGTATATTAAATGTGTGTGTGGTGGGGTTGTTTTTAGGTTTTGGCTTTCCCTCTCTTCTTTTTCTTATAGCCCCCTCTCTTTTTCTTTAGTTCCCTCTTTTCATTCTGTCACAAAAAAACGGCAGAATCTACTGTACACTGTGTCCCTCCTTTATAGTGTTAACCCTTTCGCTGCTGAGCCATTTCACCCCTGTGTGCTGAGCTCATTTACCGGCTTCGCTCATCTTGTTTAAACGCGATTTGAAGTCACATTTTTTACACGACCCAGACAAATGAAATTATATATCGTTCTTTACGGCAGACCCGGTAGATACATAATATATCCATTATTATATGTATACGTCATGTTCTGCCTGAATATTATAACAAAAAATGCACTAAAATGTGAATTTTCAATCATCTACAGTGTGTAAAGTGGTTTTTTTTCATATTTTATCTTGCGAGCCTTTGCAGTTATATTTTCTATGGGGTGCGCTTGTTAAAAAAAATTGAAATTGGGACTTTTTAGGGGGAAATTACATGATTTTTAGCAAACCCCCCCATTAGAAAAAATCGTTTGTGCAGCATCATTGTTCACATTATAATTGAAATGGGAACAATATTGCTGCATTAATAAAACAGAAAAAAACTGGTTTTTAAATTTTTTGATTTTTCTATTTTAATTTTTTTTTTTCTTTACATTTAACGTGGTCATGTTTGGTATCATTGGAAAGGCCATGCTCTGGCCATTCCAATGATACCATCATTAACCCCTAGCTGCCACGGATCAGGAGACAGGGGGTTCATTGGAACCCGCCATCTCCACCATAGGTGGCAGCTAGGGGATAACTACCAAACTGATGTCATGGCGCTATGCTGAGATCCCAGAAGCTTGGCCGACATCCAGTGGCGTAGCGTGGGTTGTCAGCGCCCGGGGCCAGCCAAGAATTGTGCGCCCCCCCAACCTATGGACACGTTATCGATATTGCCCCAGCTCTCACATGAATATTGCCCCAGCTCTCACATGGATATTGCCCCAGCTCACACATGGATTTGCCCCAGCCAGCTCACACATGAATATTGCCCCAGCTCACACATGGATTTGCCCCAGCTCACACATGGATTTTCCCCAGCTCACACATGGATTTGCCCCAGCTCACACATGGATTTGCCCCAGCTCATGGATTTGCCCCAGCTCACACATGGATTTGCCCCAGCTCATGGATTTGCCCCAGCTCATGGATATGCCCCAGCACATGGATTTGCCCCAGCTCATGGATATGCCCCAGCTCATGGATTTGCCCCAGCTCATGGATATGCCCCAGCACATGGATTTGCCCCAGCACATGGATTTGCCCCAGCTCATGGATATGCCCAAGCTCATGGATATGCCCCAGCTCATGGATTTGCCCCAGCTCATGGATATGCCCCAGCTCATGGATTTGCCCCAGCACATTGATTTGCCCCAGCTCATGGATTTGCCCCAGCTCATGGATTTTCTCCAGCACATGGATTTGCCCCAGCACATGGATATGCCCCAGCTCATGGGATATTTCCCCAGCTCACACATGGATTTTCCCCAGCTCATGGATTTGCCCCAGCTCATGGATTTGCCCCAGCACATGGATACTGCCCCAGCTCATGGGATATCGCCCCAGCACATGGATTTGCCCCAGCACATGGATTTGCCCCAGCAGCTCATGGATATGCCCCAGCACATGGATTTGCCCCAGCAGCTCATGGATATGCCCCAGCACATGGATTTGCCCCAGCACATGAATTTGCCCCAGCACATGGATATGCCCCAGCACATGGATTTGCCCCAGCTCATGGATTTGCCCCAGCACATGGATTTGCCCCAGCTCATGGATTTGCCCCAGCTCATGGATATGCCCCAGCTCTCACCTGGATATTGCCCCAGCTCCGGATCCAGCAGGGGTTGAGGGGGCCCAGATGCCGGGCAGCGGGAGTGCCTGCCCGGTCCTGAACAGCGTGCGAGTCCGTCCTGTTGAAGGGGAGGCGGCTGCGTGCGTGCGCAGGTCACGCGGTCCGGCCAGTCAGGTGGTACAGAGACTCAGTACCACCTGATTAGACGGACCACGTGACCTGCGCCTGCACGCAGCCGCCTCCCCTTCAACAGGATGGACTCACTGTTTAGGACCGGGCAGGCACTCCCGCTGCCCGGCATCTGGGTCCCCTCAACCCGCGGGCCCTTGGGCGGCGCCCGAGGGCTCGGCGGGTCAGTCGGGCCACAAGTTTTAGGGGCGCATAATTTCAAAAGGAATTATGCGCCCCTAACAAAACTGCGCCCAGGGCCACGGCCCCCCTGCCCCCCCCCACGCTACGCCACTGCCAACATCCAAGATGTCGGCAAGCTCCAGGAGGGGACCACGATCCAGTGCCTGTTAGCGCCGAATCGCAATCGAGCCCACACCAGGGGGGCCGCAGTGAACAGCTGGAATCCCGGCCGATTGCGGCTGCAATGGGAGGACGTGCTCAGCACATCCTCTGCAGCCAAGTGCCAATGCGGCTGGATGTGCTGAGCACGTCCTCCACACTGAAGTGGTTAAAATATGTCATCATTTTTATTTCAATTGTCCTACGTATTTTAAACCAAAAGTACCTTTGTAAAGGCATCTAGATAGATCTCGAATTTTAGATATTTTTTTTATACAGGGTTATTCAGAGAAAGATGAAACCCAGGAGAGCTGGCAGGAGAAGAGAACTATCTAGACCAAATAGCCGATTTGGAAAGAAGTGAGATAAATGGGAGAATTGTTCTGGTTTGGCTATTTGACCTACAGGTCTATTCAAAGAAAGGTGAAACTCAGGAGAATGACTGGAGAAGTGGAAATTCTAGGTCAAAATAGTCAAACCAGAAAAATTCTCCCATTTATCTCACTTTCCAATTCAGCTATTAGGTCTAGATTGTTCTCGTCTCCAGCCACTTCTCCTGATTTTCACCTTTCTCTGAATAACCCTGCTCGAATTTTCACTTCTCTAGTCATTCTGAGTTTCACCGTTCTTTGGATAGATCTGATAGTTTTCTAAATAAATATTGCTTTCACATAAAATTAAATTGAAAAGTAACAATATGCTAAAGTGTAAATCCAATGATGATGTAACAAAAAAATCAACCTACACCTTAAGGCTAATGTCAGATGAACGTAGTCTGAGCGCACTCTGTGTGCGTGCATAAGGGACGGACGTACTGACGGAAGATACTGTAGACACCACACGGTCTGTTTTTATTAACGGATGTAGAAAAAAAAGGGAAATATGGCAAACAAAATTAAATAAAATTAAATGACAGGTACAGTCAGCCAGACCAAAAAAACTTCTGAGCGTCAACGTGATGAACGTTGCAAAGGCACTGCATCTGACGTCACGTCACCACGCACACAGGCCGCTACGCAGACGCAGCACACTCTGGGCGTCCGTCGTAGCGCTTTTACATCGAAGCTTAAATTGCGTCCATTGCCACCGTAGTGTGCACGCACCACGCAGATGGCAACGGACCCCATTTGTTGGTCTTCGTGTGCTGGTCTCTATTGATCACAAATCAATGCTACGACGGACGTTAAACTGTGCGGCAACCTGGACGTAATGACTGCGTTCGTCTGACTATAGCCTAAATCGGCACACGTGCAATACCAGAAAAATCCTTGTCCTCTCCAGTTAACGTTCTGATAATTTTTCTCTCCATTTATTATAGCACATTTCTTAAGCTTTGCATTATGAATATTGTTTTACTTTCATTTTAATTAGTTTGAATAATTTGTTTGGGATTTCTAATTGTTTTGCTAACTGCTGTTTACCTCTCATATTCGTGTGAATACTGTATTCTTTTTGCTCAACTAAATTGCATCCCAGTGCATCATTCGCTATTTATGGCGAGTGTCTCTTTTATAGGAGCACTCTATATATATATTTTAGGTACAGTGCTTTGTATATTCTAGGGATGTGCGTTTCGGGATTCGGAATTTCTGAATTTTCACGAAATTTCCCGATTCGTGTTTTCGGATGCGGCCGAATTTCCGAAAATTTTTAGAGCCGAAAATGGCAGATCCGAAAAGTTTTCCGAGCCGAAACGAAATATTTTCGGAATTTTCGAATGGACTTGAAATGTGTCAAATCGAAATTTATTGCTTTGAAACGAAGAGAACAGACTTTCCGAAAAAACGAAAATTTCTGAACTTACGAAAAGTCGATACAAAAAACGAGCTAAGTGACACGAAAATACGAAAAACGGTCGAAATTCCGAAAACATGTACAATTCCGAAAAACGAAAATTTCCGAAATCACGAAAAGTCGATACAAAAAACGAGCTAAGTGACACGAAAATACGAAAAATGGTCGATATTCCGAAAAAAAAAGTACACGGAAAACGAATCGAGCCGAACCGAATCAAAACAGAAATCGGTCGAAACGAGCCAAATCGAAAAGTTTAAAAATCCGAAAAATCGAACCGAATCGAACCGAAAAAAAAATCGGTGCACAAGCCTAGTATATTCTCAAAATATTACAGCGGAATACTTGACAATATTCTCTCTCAAATTGTATTAACATTGACAGGTAATATATTATCAGGGTTATTCAGAGAAAGGTGAAATGCAGGAGAATGACTGGAGAACTGAAAATTGTAGTCAATTAGTCAGAGGAACAAACTATTCCACTTAGCAATCCCCTCAACAAAAAATCATGTGTTGGGCTTTTGCAGCCCTGAATACGAATTGATACCAAAGCCCCTATGGAGCAGGCTTGGGTGCAGACCACTGGGCATGTTACTTAACAATTGATTTCATGACTGTTGCAATGGGGTGTTGCCTTCTCAACTAATAAATGTATGTATTCTGATGTATTGGGCCATTGCTGTTGAGCATGGTCGCTGGGGTTTGAAAAGACTAATCTCTTATGAGAAGTGAATTGATTTTCTCACCGGTAGCTGGAAACATATTGAAGTGGCGGATAGCCACACCAGATAGCACTGCTTCGTTTAATGTGTACGAACGAATCTGTGGACATATTATTATGTAAATAGAAGGCTCTGTTCAGAAATCCATAAATATCAAGTTGGTGTCTAAATGTACCATGGTGAATGGCTATGCTTTAAGGAATGATCAGCTCACATGTGTGCATGAATCGATCAATGGGGATTACATCAGTATACAAGCATGAAGCCAATATCGGCTATGTCTCATCTGAAATGTATGGCAGTGCATAAATGGGGAGCTATTATTATTATTTTTTGATAATCTCCCAACAGTACGGACTATGTACAGCCAGTGAAATATGCGGCAACATTGAGTGTAAGGCTAGGGTCAGACGAACGCATTTTTCGCATTGTCCGTAAAAAAGTGCGTCCGAACGCATGGACGTATTTTTCACAGAATACGCGATAGCGGTCATACGATGTGCAATTACGGCCGTGGTTTTTTACGGTTTCAAACCAGGAAACTTTTGGTGTCTGGACGTTATGTTGGCCAGACATGAGCAGCGTTTGACATCTCCTAATCATGCACAGATGCCGCTATGTGGACACAACGCACTCTGTACTAGGGATGGGCTGCCGGTTCGATGCAAACATGAGTTTGCATCGAAAATTGACCGTTCACCGTGTGTTCGCCGCGTGTTCGCCCACAATGCACCACAATGGATCACAATGCCCTGTGCCCTGGCCTGAAGCTTGTAATTGGCTACAGCCTTGCACCTGACCACAGGTCAGGTGCAAGACAGGTGCAAGACTATGCCAATCAGGGCTCAGAGTCCTGATTGGGAAAATTTTGCCTAATCATGGGATCACAAAGCTAAGTCCCACAGCACACTATATAAGGCTTCCCTGCAGCCCTAGTGTGTGTGTGTGTTGCAGGAGTGAATCAGAGAGGAGAGGAGATTGTTGGATTTGCAGGGACAAGCTGGCAGTGGCAAATAGCAGGGAACCTGGCAGCCTGGCTGTGAAATATCATACCACAGTTGAATCAGAGTTCATCTTTATCTATTCAGACTTGAATCTGGGTCTTGTTGCAAGCTATCAGGGTGTATCACTGTTATAGCAGAGTTCTGGAAAATCTGTATATCTTTAATCTAATTCTAGATACCATGGAATACCACAGTTGAATCAGAGTTCCTCTTTATCTATTCAGACTTGAATCTGGGTCTTGTTACCAGCTATCAGGGTGTTGCAGCCTGCAGGAGTGGAAGTGAATCAGAGAGAGAGTAGAGGACATTGGCAGCCTTGCAGGGAAAATATCAGTGAAATCGCTGACTTATAGCAGAGTTCTGTATATCTCCAATCTATATACCAGAGTTGAATCAGAGTTCTGCATATCTCCAATCTATATACCAGAGTTGAATCAGAGTTCTGCATATCTCCAATCTATATACCAGAGTTGAACCAGAGTTCTGCATATTTCCAATCTATATATCAGAGTTGAATTAGAGTTCTGTATATCTTTAATCTATATATCACTCACCATGTCAGAAAGAACAAAAAGGACAGGCAGACGCTCCCAGACACAGATAAGAGGGCAAGCAGCCTCTGTGTTGGAAGGCTGTGCCCCTGGTTGTTATGGACGTGGTGCATCCTCTGCAGGGGCACACTTGTCCTTTCTAACTGGTGCTGACCATCTTATGCAGCAGCAACATACAGTGGATTTGGTGGATTAGCTAAACAGGCCATCCTCATCCTCCGAGTCCTCTGCCAGCCAGGCTTGTAGTGGTTTACAGTCCACCTCAGCTGCCAAAACATCTAATTCAGCCTCCATGTCCACAGCTACTCCTGCCGTAGCCTCACCATCATACACAGAGGAGCCAGCTGAATTGTTTGACTACAATGACAGTGACATGCTGCTTGAGGATGTGCAGCAACTACAGTGCTCTGATGTTGACTCTGAGGTTGAGGAAGGGAGTAAAATCAGCCTAGAGGAAGGGGGTGCCAGTGACACACAAAGAACTGGCACTCATGTTCCCCCAGCAGCTGCAGCATACTGCCAGGTTGGCTACAGTGACGAGGAGATAGGGGGTGATGAAGATGATGAGGTCACTGACTCCACCTGGGTGCCTGATAGAACAGAGGAGTGAAGTGAGGAGGAGGCACAACAAAAATTAGGCACAACGTCCTCTATGAGCAACCGTAGCCAGTCCAAGGCATCAGAAGTCAGAGCTGCTCAGGTGCAGAGCGCTGTTGTCTCAAAGCACACATCCAGGAACTCTGCTGTCTGGGAGTCTGGCAGACTGCAGAGTTGCTATTTGTAAGCTATATCTGAAGAGGATCAAGCGCGGGAAAAATATCAGTCGCTTGGGTACCACGTGCTTGATGCGACATATGACCACCTGCCATACATCCCGTTGGCACAACACTATGCATAGGTCCTCCTCCACCTCATCTGTCTCTACCCCCACTATATGTCCTGCCATGTCATTGTCTACAACCTCCACCTGACAGGGATGATGCTACAGTAATGGGTGAACCAGGTCCTTCGTCAGAATGTGACAGCATCCCATCAGCTGCAGATTTACTCAGATTTCGTTGCCCCAGCTGCTGCAGCAGAAGAAAAAATATAGTTCCAACCATCCCCTTGCACAGCGTCTAAATGCCAGCTTGGCAAAATTACTCGCATTACAGCTGCTGCCTTTCCAGCTGGTGGACTCTGCCTCCTTCCGTGAATTTGATGAATGTGCTGTACCACAGTGGCAGGTTCCAAAATGCCAGTTCTTTTCACGGAAGGCCACTCCAACACTATACCAGCACGTGGAAGACAATGTTATGGAGTCATTGGGAAAGGCAGTCAGCAGCAAGGTGCACATTACTTTAGACACGTGGTTCAGCAAGCATGGACAGGGCCGTTACATTTCCTTCACAGCATACTGGGTAACTTTGCTTGCAGCTGGGAGGAATCCAGGATGGGGCTCTGTGCTGGAGCTTGCTCATCCACCACGCCTCCAGAAAGCTGCTTATATGAGGTCTGTCTGATCCACCACCATCTCCTCCTCCTTCTCTGTCTCTGGCGAAGTGGCAGTTAAACTGACGCATGGCAGGGACTACGCAATGGCTCAAGCAAAAAGATGCCATACTGTGCTTGAGCTGGTTTGTATAGGGGAAAGGAACCATACCGGGCCAGAAATTCTGTCAGCTCTGCAGGGGCAGGTGCAGAGATGGTTAACACCACGCCAGCTTCAGCTGGGAATGGTCGTCTGTGATAATGGCAGCAACCTTCTCTCCGCCCTACACCTGGGTAAGTTGACGCATGTACCATGCCTAGCATACGTCCTAAATCTGGTGGTACAGCGTTTCCTAACCAGGTACCCAGGGCTGGAAGAGCTTTTCAGCCAACAAGAAAAGTCTGCAGCCACTTCAGACAGTCATTCCCAGCAAGTGTTCGCCTGGCAGAAATTCAAAGAAAATTCCACCTTCCCACAAACCGTCTGATCTGTGACATGCTCACCAGGTGGAACTCGACTTTGGCAATATTGCAGCATCTGCACAAGCAGCAGAGGGCCATCAATGAGTACCTGTGTGAGTATGGCACAAGGACAGGTTCAGGTCAACTTGTTTTTTCCCCCCCTACAGTTGCTAATGATCAATGATGCATGCACTGTACTGTCATCATTTGAGGAGGCAACGAGGATGGTGAGCAGGGACAGTGCATGCATCAGTGACACTATTCCTTTAGTGTTCCTGCTGGAGTGCACTCTGCGGGGAATTATAGATGTGGCAGTAGAGGCAGAGCACCAGGAGGAAGAGGAGGACTTCCCTAGCTCTCAAGGCCCCAGTCTTTACGCAGACAGCATTCCTGCGGGTCCTCAGATCAGGCAGGAGGAGGATGAGGAGGATGTGGATGAGGAGGAGAAGGAATATTTAAGTCGTGGGGGCATTGAAGGTGGGGATTCCTCAAGGGAGGGTTTTGTGTGCCCAGAAACCCAAGGACTAGTACTTGGCTGGGAGGAGGTAGTGCACGATAGGGTCATCCTCATTGACCAGGAAGACTCGGAAGCTAATGCCACCTCCAACCTACGCTGCATGGGCTCCCTTATCCTGCAAAGCCTGCTAAAGGACCCCAGAATTCATGCTATCAAGGAGAGGGATCATTACTGGTTGGCAACCCTTCTTGATCCACGATACAAGGGTAAGGTTGCAGCGCTCATCCTGCCCTCACAGAGGGAGGACAGGATGAAACAATTTGAGGACGCTCTAAAGCGACACTTGTGTAACACCTTTCCAGGCACTGGTAGGTTACCAAGTGCTGACACAGGTGCTTCTGAGGCTGTGGATGATCAGAGGAAGAGCGGTGAAGGGGGCTGCTTGTCTGATGCCTTTTGCAATTTTTTTAGTCCACAACGCCCAGGGTCGTCAAATGTAGGCACCTATTGCCAGCATCTTCACCATTTGGTGCAGGACTACCTAGGGGCAAGGGCAGACCTGGATACCTTTATAGCAGATGATCCACTGGCTTACTGGGTGTTGAGATTGGATCACTGGCCAGAACCTAGTCAATATGCTATGCAGCTACTAGGTTGCCCTTCATCCAGCGTGCTTTCTGAAAGTACGTTCAGTGCTGCTGGAGGTTTTGTCACAGACAAAAGAGTGCGTCTGTCCACCGACTCTGCAACCGTCTGACATTTATAAAAATTAATCAGTCCTGGATCAGCAGCTATCACTCCCCTGATGCTGATGTAACTGAATAGATCTGGGATCTCTTCTGCATTCCCAAAACCTCCACCACTGCACTCTTCCACAGAATCCACAATATCTCAGAGGGGTTACGGACGGTGTGAAGGCACTGTTGCCGACACTAAAGGCCCAATTTTAAAGCACCTATTGTTACTTTCATCCAAAGCCTGCATAAGAGGCACCATAATTTAGCCAAAAAATCACTAAACTTGTTCTGCGTGTCCGAAAACGTCTCCTCTTTTCATACAGGCTGCTGCCCCAAGCAGTTGTCTATGAATAGATTAAAGGAAAACCATTTACCGTCATTTGAAATGTCATTTTTTCTTTATAAATGTCTCTATACATCCTACAAATCCGCCACATCACGAGCAGGTTATGGGGACCTTCTAGGCACGATATTTGAAGGAATTTTTCATTTTTATTCTTAACCTTTATGTCATGGAAAAATCACTGTTCCTTTAAAAACGTTTTATTTTTAATTTTTTTCCTTGTTTCCTGTCCCCCAGGGCACTACCCGAACCCCCATACACCTTTTATGGCAAATATGTAGCATATATGCCCTCTTGGAGGGCACTCTAAAATTCGAACGTTTGAGTCCCATTGACTTGCATTGAGTTCGCATCGTCTTCACGTTCGAATTCAAACTTTTTAAATTGTTTGAGTTCGAATGAGAACTGAACACGGGGGTGTTCGGCCCATCCCTACTCTGTACGTCAGTCCTAGGGGTTTCGACGTTCATGCAAAAATGTGTTTGTTTGCCGCCTGCGTTGCGCGGCCGAACTTTCGTTCGGCCGTACTTCGTGTGTGGGCCTGCGTTGGACGTCATTTGCTGGTACCACAACCGTAATAAAGTGCAGGTAAATGCACGTTCGCACTGCGTTCGTCTGACCCCAGCCTTATAGTTAGCCTGTCGTGAATGAAACTCTGTATCACGAATTTGGAAACAATAGCAAAGTTATACCCCATATAGACTGTTATTGGTATGATACAGTAGCAGGGATCGTAGCAGTGATAAACAATTTATAATATCTATCAGGCAACATCCATATGAATTTCAATAAATATTATTAAGATACGCCCAAAGGTCTTCATTTCTGATTGAATTGGGACTAACAATACAATAATCCCAAATATTACCTTTTCTCTGTAGTGAACTGTTGTTTTTATATATATATATATATATATATATATATTTTTTTTTAAAAAGTGTTTTGTTTGATCAATTTTATGTGATTTGAATTTTTTCTTAATGTCTTTAATAAAGGGTATTTTTTATTGATAATTTATGTGTCAAGCCTGCTCCATAGTAGGCTTGTGCACCGATTTTTTTTTTTGGTTCGATTCGATTTTTCGGATTTTTAAACTTTTCGATTCGGCTCGTTTCGACCGATTTCTGTTTCGATTCGGTTCGGCTCGACTCGACTCGTTTTTCGTGTACATTTTTTTCTCGGAATTTCGACCATTTTTCGTATTTTCGTGTCACTTAGCTCGTTTTTGTATCGACTTTTTGTATTTTCGAAAATTTTCGTTTTTTCGGAACGTCTTTTCTCCTCGTTTCAAAGCAATAAATTTCGATTTGACACATTTCAAGTACATTCGAAAATTCCGAAAATATTTCGTTTCGGCTCGGAAAACTTTTCAGATCTGCCATTTTCGGATCTAAAAATTTTCGGAAAATCGACCGCATCCGAAAACACGAATCGGGAAATTTTGTGAAAATTCCGAAATTCCGAAACCCGAAACGCACATCCCTACTCCATAGGGGCTTTGGTATCAACTGAAAATTCTAGGTCAAAATAGCCAATTTGGAAAGTGAGATAAATGGGAGATTTTATCTGGTTTGACTATTTTGACCTAGAATTTTCACTTCTCCAGAATTCTCCTGAGGTTCACCTTTCTTTGAATAGACCTGATAGTCCAAAGGACTTCACTAGCTTTTAGAGTGAATCCATGATTTGAAAACAAATTTTAGGTTTTTGATCACAGAACACTTTCAGGTCTATTCACTAAAGGGTGAACTCTGGAAAACTGTCAGGAGAAGTGAAAATTCTAGGTCATAGAAGCCAGACAAACTCTCCCATTTATCTCAGTTTCCAAATTGGCTATTTGGTCTAGATTGTTCTCTTCTCCTGCCAGGTCTCCTGGCTTTCACCTTTTAGTTAATTAGAATGTATTGTGTTAGTCAAATTCCTAAAAAGTGTATAGTGTAAAAAGATAAAAAAGGACAGCCCTCACAGCTGTCAACCCCTTTCCCCAGAATACACTGCTCCTCCTTTGGTGTTCAGGTTTATGCTGGGAATTTGTGCTATTTATCCTTGATAAAATCACAGTTTAAATATAGCAGTGCTACAGAATATGTCACCAGCAATGAGACAAACGCTGGCATTATTGTCAACCTGTACTATTCATGTAGAAAAGATCTGAAGGGGGAAGGGAGCTGGAAGACAGAGGTGCCTCCATCACTGGAGAAGACCTAAGCACAGATGTTATATAGTATTTTATGAACAAATACATATTTATTACTTATTGATATATTACACATACATTTGTTTTACTCATTACAGTGTAAATAAGCTAAAAATAGATGCAGAATATGCAGTTTGCTGCTCTTCTTTACTGTATCCAATAAATTATATCAGAGAGAGGTGAAAAGCAGGAGAATGACTGGAGAAGTTAAAATTCTGGTTTAAAATAGCCAAACCAGAAAACTACTCCCATTTATCTCACTTTCCAAATCAGCTATTTTGACCTAGAATTTTCCATTCTCCAGTCATTCTCCTGCTTTTCACCGCTCTCTGATTAACCCCTCTGTGAGTTTTTAAATTTTAAATATAGACAATTCTCATTAATCATATTTTACCATATGAGTATTGTTACACCATCCTGCTACTGCTTTGACTTGATTTGTTTCCATTCTCAGATCATTTTGAGTTGTAGGATAGTGATAGCTGCATGCCACGGAATCATCTCTAATGTGGAGGCTGTTGTGATCATATCCCAGGTATGTCAGTAGACATATACTGACAGAGGTTGTCATTGTACCACCTTCACATTCCACAGTGGGTTTAAAGTCTGCAATTGCTGGTGTAACAGAAAGGTTCTCATTAGTGTTCAACAAAATGAAGTTTAATTATGATGTACATATAACAATGTGAAAACAGGACTTCATGAGGCAAGCAAATACAACAGATCCCTTGTATGAAATATATGTATATACAGTCACGACTCTAGGAACAATATATAGGGGGGGGGCACATAGGATACCACAGTTAAGATTGGAGGGGCTAATCATTTTCACCACTAAATCACACCTCTGAAAAAACTAGATAAGTATATATAAATAAGATTCCAAAATCTCAGAGTAATGTGATGTAATGAGTAATGTGGTGCATTGAGTAATATGGTGCAATGATACATAAATTCAATATTTTATTTGCCGTACTTCAGCGGATTTCGCCAACGCCTGATAACTGCTTCATTGTCTACAATTTTCACAAATTACCATGACCATTTGCTAAACGATATTTTCCGCAAAATTGATTCCCCGAATTGTGACAAAAAGCAAAGGATCTAAAGATGAATAGACCCTTTAGATTCTAACTTCCATAATAACTCCTAAATTGCCATTAAAGCAGGGAAATAGACTCAAAATAATAAACAGTGTGGCATTGTGGCAGTGTGGCAAAATGCCATTAGTTAAGGGAAAATATGAAATGAATAAACTGTGAGGCACGTACCCTACCCATTACCTCCTAAAATGCCATTAATCAGGGGAAAACATGAAATTTATATGCTGTGAGGCATGTAGCCTGCCCATTTCTCCCCTTAAATGCCAGTAAACCAAGGGAAAACATGAAATGTATACACTGTGAGGCATGTAGCCTACCCATTAACTCCTAAAATGTCATTAATCATGGCAAAAATAAAACGAATACTGTGAAGGATGAAGCCTGCCCATTAACCCTTAATATACAACTAAACCAAGGCAAAACAAACTTAATACACAATGTAATATATAGTCTGACCATTAACCCTTTCGCTGCTGAGCTATTTTAACCCTGTGATATTTTATTATGCTTTTATTTTATGATTTATGATTTTTATTTTACCAGACTCTGCCCTTTCGAATGACACCTCGACAGGCATGTACTGGCCATCGGGAGCTCCAGGAGAATCCAGATGGGCACCTGGGTCAGTGGGCCGGCTGAGCATGGGGGCGCTTTCTTTTTTTTAATTAAAACTTAGTCCAGCACTTAGTATAACCAAGACTGGATAACACAAGTGTGGAATGTCAGCAAAGGTTTCAAACGTCTGACGGATTTCTGCATTGCAGGCTGAGTTAGGGGGGCTTCCTTGGACACCCACACATGGATTCAGGAGCTGGCTATGGCTTTATTATGTGTAAAGGAGCAGAATCCACAGAGACTGCGAGGATTATGCTCCACATTTTACTTACAGCTTCTCCTTCCAGTGACTGGAGGCTTCAGAGTTTGAAGCCAGCAGCCCTACACACCTCTCTTGCCTGTACTGTCTGCTGTGACCAGGAGACATCCCCAAAATGTGAATATACCTAAGGTATTGACCAAACATGCCATGTGAGGATGAATCTCACCCTTACGTCTTATACCTCAGCACTGAGGTGTCTACTGAGTGCAATATAGTGGCCAGACTCACAGCCGGGCAGGGAGCCGTAAATCTGACAGATCATCTGATCTGACAGTCTTTTGGGTTCTCGGCCTCCCCCTCTCCCCTGCTCCCTTTCTATAGCCTATTAAGCCAGAGCTCAATGTGGCAGTGCTGTGTTTTCTCTATAGGAGCACTCAAGGGGTTAATTGTCACAGGAGTCTGCACAGGAAAGTATTTGCTAATCAACCATAGCCATGTAGCAGGGAGACATGTCCAGGGACAGAGTCTAGCTTGGCTTCTGATTTAGAGAAGTGTGCACCCTTTTTTTATTCATAACTGTAAATACAGCAGCTCCTAAACTGGACTCTCTCTCTCTGCACTTGTCTGTCTGTTACATGGCTGGGGTTGAACAGGGATTACTTTCAGAGCTCTGTGTACCCCCTTAATTCACTGTTCCAACGCTATCAGGGTTATTCAGAGAGAGAGGTAAATACCTTGAGAATGCCTGGAGAAGGGAAAATTCTAGGTCAAAATAGTCAAACCAGAAAAATTCTCCCATTTATCTCACTTTCCAAATTGGCTATTTGGTCTAGATTCTTCATTCTCCTGGCAATTCTCAAGGTTTTCACCTCTCTCTGAATAACCCTGTATGTCACAGCTCTGAGCCCCTTCTTAGAAGTGTGCCTTTAATATTTATCAAAGGATTTCTTTTCTATAAAATAATTTAATCAATATTCTAATTTGAATTAAGTATATTTTAATGCATATTTATTTTAATTGTTCAAATTACATTTACATGAATATATAATTCATATTAAAATACAATTTATTTTAATAATCCATAATTATTTTTTAATTCTATTGCTGTGGAGTTCTGTGATACACTCATACACACCGCACATTGTTGAGTTTTATTGCTATGGAGCTCTGTGATATGCTCATACACACTGCACATTACTGTGAGTTTTATTGCTGTGGTGCTCTGTGATACGCTCATACACACTGCACATTACTGTCAGGGTTATTCAAAAAGATCCGAAGGGCTGCTGAAAGGTAATCAAATGCTGAAAATCAGCATTCGGTTACCTTTCTTGGCCATTCGGCTATTCAGAGAGCAGGCAATTCGACAAATCCTGGCGAATTGCCTGCACATACGGTGCATGTTCGAGGGCAGTGAATACCCATAAAAAAGCAATGCTTCGGCTATTCAGAGAGCACAAACCAGCAGTGAAAGGTTCCTGAAATGCCCTGCCATTCGGTGGTTTAATTCGGCAGGTTTATTCAGGCGAATCTCATAAGCTTCAATATTAAAAATATTCCCGTTTTAATTCAATATACCTATGACTAGCGGCCATTACCCTCCTTGGCTTAAAGCCGTTCCCAAAGGCGAACTTTTAAGAGTACGCAGAAACTGTACGGATGACGAACAATACCTAATCCAGGCCGATAAATTGTCAAATAATTTTAGACAAAAAGGATACGACAAGAAATTTTTGGACGAAACTACACAAGAAATTTTAAGAACAAATAGGGATGGATTATTACAATACAAATCTAAATGTATAAACCAACTAGACAATGTTCCATTTATTATGGACTATAATATAAACAATCAAAAAATCAAAAAGTCAGTAGAAAAATATTGGCCAATCCTAATGAATGATCCGATATTAAATAACATCTTGGCAGAAAGACCTAAAATAACTTTTAGAGGAGGCAGAAACCTCAATAAAAATTTGGTCACAAATCATATTAGGACTCACAATAACCAATCTACACATCCTTTCGGTCTAACTCCCGGATTCTATAATTGCGGCCAGTGTATCTCATGTCGCAAAACTAACAGCAAAAAAAGAACTATTAGACATTTTGATGCAGGAACAAAAGGAATGAATCATAAAATAAAGGATTTGGTCACATGTCACACTAAAAACATCATATATGTACTCAGATGCCCTTGTAATAAACGATATGTGGGACAGACATCTCGCCCACTTACCGTTAGGATTAATGAACACCTATGTAACATAACTAGAGGTTATGATAAACATAATGTATCACTCCATTACAAAGAACACCATAATTGTGACCCAAAAAATATAGAGTTCATTGGGATAGAGAAAGTATGTTGTAATTGGAGAGGAGAGGATATTCGTGAGAAACTTATCAAAAGTGAGATGAGATGGATCTATCATTTAAATACTTTAGTTCCCAACGGATTAAATGTGGATTTTGAGGTCTGCCACTTTTTATGATTATAAGATAATATTTGCCACCCTAGTCCTTCTCTCTCCATCCCAACTTTTTGTCTAGTCCAACGTTATTACTCTTTAGTGAATCCAATCCAATATTGAGATAATACAGCATGTATCTATTCAATTTAATATCTAAGAGATACTTAGACGTTTTTTTCTCACCAAGATACTATTGCCAAGTCGATTCTTGTATCACATATTTACTATGAACCCTAATAGGTATTGTTACAATTGTATTAACACTTACGTCCCTTGGAGCAGTATAGAATACTCTTTAGTCAAATTTGCCATTTGATAGTACTTAAAGAAAGATCTATATGTCTTAGACATCATTTCATCTCTCTGTGTTTTCGTTTCTTTATATTTCCGGCTATACGCATCCGCAACAATTATGGACCGATCCGCATCAGTTTGCTCATTTAAGAACGAATGTCTAAACTTGATCTCCATGGAGACAAAATTAAACCGGAAGACGCTACAACGGAAGTTACCTGAGAACCATTTGAACCGCAACCTAACGACGGTTACCCATATGAGTGGAACGCAGATGAGAAAAAACACTTCCCCCTTCAACCACAACTCAACAGCTGATTACAATACATGTGAAGGACACTCATTATGGCTAAGTGGCCACAAGATAAAAGAGACCAGCTCAAACTGGAAAATCATCTGACTGATGAAGCTCGCAGGTCAAGCGAGAGAAACGCGTTTCGGTTTTAACTATTCTGTTAAATTTTATGTTTATTTTATCCATTTTATTTTTTATTTTTTAATTTAATAAATTTTTGTTAAATACCCGAATTTCCATCTCCTGATCCTGATCCTGACTCTCACCGCATTGATCCATCAGTCCATTCATCACCATAGGGGTGGGACCCCCCCCCCCCTTTTCCATTGAAGTGGTCCATAGGCCTGGGTACTGAGCCACTCACACGGGAGGCTCAGGCACACGTGAGTGTACACCATTCGCTTTGACCATATTGCCATTTTATGCTCTGGTATTGTGCCATTACTCTCTTGTCTACCGAGGTACTCCTGGATACTGAAGCTATCTCCCGAATCACCACTTCTGACGGGAGGAGCCCCCCATAGAGGCTCAAAAGCGAACACTACGAGCCTTGAGGCTCTATGCTTGTGAGTTTATACACGTTATCCACACTGCCTCCCCTAATTGCTATATATACTATGCAATGAAGGTTTTCTTTTGATTCTCTATTTTAGAAATCATTCCATCTAAGAACGTCCGAGAAATCTGAGACCAAACACTCTATCTCTTTCCTCCTTGCGCTCCCTTCACAAACCCAAAGTTTGTATTGCTTTTATGTATTTTTTGGTGAGGGACACACCATTGGTGAGCGGCAGAATTGTATAATTCCCACAGCAGTAATATATTTTCTCTTAGCTAAACTCCCCAGCGCCAAACACATCTAACCCCTTTGGGAGTTAAAACACACTTTAATTCAATATATAATAAACCGTTCATTATAATATTCTGCAGTAAAGAGTCTCTTTATTTATAGATTTTTTGGGATATTTTAAGCATTTTTCGGGATTTTTTTAAAACTCCGATTTTTTTTAACTTTACTTATTTTTTCTGTAACAGCCCTTTTTATTATCATTCATTGGACCTCATATGTAAATTTCAGATATTCCCGCTCAGTAGTTTCTTTGCAAACAGCGTTGCACTTTTCACACATTCAAGCAAACTGTTTATCTAATTTATTCACTGCATTCGTTGCGTTGTCGGCTTTTTCCGGTGGCTGCGCTGCGTGTGATTTTCCTGCGTTTCAGGTTAATCCAGATGTTTTTGCAGGTTTCGGTGTGCGTTCGCCTCATTTTGCGGTGAGTTTTCGGCGGGTTTGCGGTGACTTTTCCCTGCATTTTGGCGGCCCTGTGGTGCTTGCTCAATACACCGCAGGGTGGCCGAAATCGGTTCGCCAAATCGAACCGAATTGAGGAGAACGAAAAGTCACTGAACGTGCAGTGACTTTTCGATTCTCTTTGAATTACCCTGTGTGAGTTTTATTGCTGTGGTGCGCTGTGATACGCTCATACACACTGCACATTACTGTGAGTTTTATGGCTGTGGAGCTCTGTGATACGCTCATACACACTGCACATTACTGTGAGTTTTATGGCTGTGGAGCTCTGTGATACGCTCATACACACTGCACATTACTGTGAGTTTTATGGCTGTGGAGCTCTGTGATACGCTCATACACACTGCACATTACTGTGAGTTTTATGGCTGTGGAGCTCTATGATACGCTTATACACACTGCACATTACTGTGAGTTTTATGGCTGTGGAGCTCTGTGATACGCTCATACACAGTGCACATTACTTTGCGTTTTATGGCTGTGATAGGCATCAACATGTTTTGGTGGGCATGGGGGGTCAGTATTTCATCCTTGGATCCAGGCAGCATAATGCCTTGTGCTGGCCCTGCTCCGGTCCATATCAATATATTAATCCGGCTCTGCGTGTTTGCATATCGGATTGGGCCAGTCTGGATGAAGTCCAGGGCTGTTTTTTTATCCCAGTCAAGCCCTGCACCTTGATCGCCCACATACGACGTACATACAGCAATCTGAAGAAAGGGGGAAGCTGGATGCTGATCCCTGGTGGGGGGAGGCACATGGGGCAATGAATAACCTAGGGAGGGCAATTGCCCCCCGGCCCCCTTCTAGAGATGCTTATATAAATATACACATTAAGTATGGAGAAGGCCCTCAGGGATTGATTATAAAAATATAAGCTTTATTGTACCAAACTAAAAAAATCATATCTGACGTTTCGGCCACTAGAGGCCTTTATCAAGTGGTCCCGGGCATGAAAGATTCTGCCACTTCTGACTATAATGTTCAAGAGGATGAGGGCCTACCGTCCTGGATATATATATATACTTACAAAGGTTGTGGTGGAGGAGGAGGACAAAAAGCAAGATAAAAAGCCTCCACGGCACTCTATAATTAGTTTGTTTATTATTGCAGAAGCCACTTGCACATCATAGCAATTCAAAGAATTGCATCCCAGAGCTCCTGTGCTACACTCCCCATGTGCAGCATGGAACTCTGGGTAGGATATGCAAATGACCCCTGTCTCGCTTTTATGCATCCTGGGTCTGTTATTACACAGAACCCTAAAATCAATGCTATACCACACTGTGGCTTTGATAAGGTTTATGCAACTGATCAAAGTCACTCCAGGACAGCGCTTTTTCGGGTTTATTGGACCCTCATCAGCTAGGAGCTAGGCATGATGACCAGTTGCAGTGGATGCTTGTAAATCAGTACTTACAAGGGTTGTGGTGGAGGACAAAAGCGATATAAAAAGCCTCCACGGCACGCTATAATTAATATACAGTATACACACTATAAACTACACTCAAGGGATTAGTTGTATTTGCAAGGACAATTATGAACCTGCATGAAAATGTTGATTGTTGAACCCTGAATATATAATTATACTATACATAGAATTCTGTGTATTGTATAATGTATACAAATCTGTATTACCAGGAACTGATGCTAATGTGCTTTATTGTCCAAGAGAGATAAATACGACTAATACTCAAAATAATTTTTTAATTAAATTTGACTCTGTCAGCAAGAACAACTCTGTCAGAATATTAGAGTAATTTAGATATTCCAACATTAGATAAGGTGGAACGCCATTGGGCGTTCGAGTTCCTGAATGAGGGGGGGCCCGGATTGGCCTTGCAGCCCCTGAAATGTATGAACGTGCATAGAGCATCATGGGGATTCTTTCCCTAGCATGCTGGGTTGCTCCACACACATTCTGTTCTGTTCCTGCTCGGTGTAAAAAAAAAAAAACAGCAAAAGTTCTAAAAGCAGTGGCACTGGTTTTCCCCCTTACAAAACCAACAATGCCGCTGCACTCACTAATTTTTTTTCATATATATTTTAATATATTTATATTTATTTTAATATATAATTACTGGTATTTATTTTAATAATATGTTTTTATATAATTAACTATATTATAATCATTTTAATTAAATATATTTTAATAAAGTACTGCATTTTGATATAATATTTAGCTTAATAAATAATAAGTCAAATATAATTGTTTTTAAGTTTTATTGTTGTGGAGCTCTGTGATTCATTCATACACACTGCCCAGTACTGGGAGTTTTATTTCTGCGAAGTTCTTTGATACTCATGCACACCGCACACTACTGGGAGTTTTATTGCTGCAGAGCGCTGTAATATGCAGTGTGTACAAGGGTATCAATAATGTACAGTATCTTATAAACCTGAAAAGTGATCAGCAGCTTTCCATGTTTGAAGCAGGCACTTTCTATGCCATGTTGCAGCCTTAGCTGCAATGAGTGGATGATGGCTGCTGCAGCAGAACAGTGGCCATCTGTAAATCTGGAGGAGGCACAATAGATGGATTCCCCAATTCAATGGTGGGCCTGAGTGGATTTTCATAACTCAGTGAAATAATTATTTTAAAAATTGCGTGAATGAATTCTTTAACACAACAATGTACATGTGGGTTGTGTGGTGGGGTTTTGTATGGGTGTGACCTTCTGTGGGTGAGGCTCAAGGGGCCTCACAATCTCCTATTGCCCGGGGACCCTATTAGTTGTCAGTCTGCCCCTGGATGACAGAAATGATAAAGGATACCCAATTTATGGATAAGTTATCAGCAGCGGTCCATAGGAAAACAGAAAATTATTATAGCGAAACCAGGTTGAAATGGGATACTTTTTTAAATTATTTATTTATTGTGTGTTTGTATAGAGTTTAGATGGACATAAGATTAAATGGAGGACTACACAAAGATTGAGGTATGCATATATGTATGCACATGGTACATCTGGCTGGACTGCGGTGTAATTTAGGCTGGGGTCAGACGAGCGTAGTGTTCACGTCCGTGATTGCGCCTAAAAGTACGTCCGTGATAGCATGAAAGAATGTCCATTGGAGCCTGACACATGAAGTACGTCCGCACTGAACTGCGGACGCACAACGGGCGCGGCAAACGGACGCAGGTTAGGCAAGAACGTAATACTGCTAGAACGGACGTGCGGAGTGCGCCACGTCCACAACGTCTGCATAGCTTTGTATGTGAGTGATGGAGCGAGGTCAGACGGACTGCATTTATACGTCCAGCATTTTTGACGGACAGAATGTTTTTTCATTGTAATTTATTTTTCCCTCCTACATCCGTCAAAAATAACTTCAGTGAAAAAACGGACTGTGTGACCACTACTGTGTCATCCGTACTGACGATGTCCGTACTGCACAGACGTACAGTCCGTAGAAATCACGCTCGTCTGACCCTAGCCATATGTCTGCGTTGTCCTTTTGATAAAAATAAACTTTAAAAGAATATATTAAAAAAACTTTTAGCATCTATTACTTGCTTCCTCACTGTATGCATTGTGCATAGTTTTTTAAAATAGAAACACAGCTTGTGAGACAAGAAAAAAGAGACAACACATTTTAAGAAATTATGTTTGGGGTGCATTTAGCAAAGAACATTTCTGAAATTTACTAGTGCTAAAAATACTCGTCACTGCTCATTTAACTCTTTGGTTAGATATGCATCACTGGAACGCCAGCAAAAATGACATTATACTTACTCTTGCCAACATATGCATTGGTGTTACATTCACAGACTGCCACCAAACTTTTGTTCACACATACTTCATCAATAGCACAGACTGGGCTGCATCTAAATTCATCTGTGGAAGGTAAAAGAATAATAGATTTGAGATCCCTCAGATGTAGCCAGTGCTGTAATATATAGTGATCCCTCACATTATTTAATTTATCATATTCACTCTGCTGTTTGTGAGCTACTTGTATATCAAGGTTAATTGTCATACTCCCAGTGTGTGATGTGATGGAAGGGGCATGGTTATGTAAAGCACCTTGGGGACTATTACACTCTTGACGCTAACGTTAGTGCTCACCTGTGTGAGCAGTAATGTTAGCCTTGGTGGCCCTAGCGCAGGCACATCATATTACAATCCAAACGACAATGGGTAAAAAAGACCATTAGCAATTTGGATCTTGTGCTTTTCAGCACGAGGTTACTGTACTTTGCACTCCCTATGCTTAACAAGGGGAGCACAAAGTGTTAATTAGCATTATTATTACATTGTACTAATGCTAATTACCATTCGGCTGCTTTTAACCTGACAGTTAACCACAGCCAGGACTTGGTGCTAATGGATTCCAGTGCTGCAGAATCCGTCAGCACCAGCCAAAAATTCCCCCAAACGGTGGCTCCCTTCAACCGCCTCCTCTGTCCGCTGGGAGCAGGGAGAGACTTGGGGGAAAAAGTCCCCCAGTCTCCCTCTGCGTATCACTACGCCGAACTGCCGGATCTCAGGTCATGTGACCAGCAGCGTCTGCCTCAAGGGAGTCCTATGGACTCCATGGAGGGGATGCTTGCGGCGGCACTTAGCGCTGCCATGCGTATCCCGGGGCTTAGCGCCGGATTACGATGTAAGCAGCTTTTATAGTGCCTGCATCGTAATATCATGCTAAAACTGGGACGCAAAGGCAAAACCTGCAGACACAGGTTTTTCTCCCTAGCGTCCCCGTTTTAGCATCTACAGTAGATCGCAATATGGCCCAAGCTGGATGTAAAAATGATCTAAAGAATCCCCTCTGACCATGACAGTAGTTTATGTGCACTAGTCACCACTAAGGAAAGGCTCCTGGTATGCTGAATGGGAATAGTATGAAGATTATTCTGTATTATATTAATCAGTTTATGTAAAGTATTCTCCACATGTGATTAAACACTGTTACAAAACGAATCTCTTCTCACCTGTACATTTGGAAGCTGAAGAATCCCAATAATAGCCTGTTACTGCGGAACAGCAAGTATTATCGTTGTTTATACAAGAGGAAGTGGGCATGCATAGTGTTAGATAATCAGTAGTACATATACATTCGCCACTGTCACAATTCCCACCACAGTCGTCACATAGAGGGGGATCAGTACCAGCTGGAAAGAGATTAAGATATACAGTGTTAGTTTAAAAGAGTTACATTAGAAGGTGTAAAAATATTCAAACCTCAGAAAATGGACACACTGTTACATAGTACTCTAGTGTTTACTTTTCCATGAAAATGCCACATTGCTTTGACCTGCAAAATTTTCAGCTAAAATATATCAAGGAGTATCAAAGAGGCTTTTTTCTTGGCAACCTGGAATAAATGGCCATTGTCAGTTTTTCTCTGTCACTTCTGGTTATAGAGGTGTTAGGAAATTACTTATTTCATGTAGACACCAAACAGATGAATACATTATTTCCAGTAAGAATTATAAAGGCTGTTTGTGCTGTTTTATCTGATTCATGAGAAATATATATACAGGACTATTCAAAGAAAGGTGAAACTCAGGAGAATTGGCAGAAGTAAAAATTCTAGGTCAAAATAGCCAAACCACAAAAATTCTCCTATTTATCTCAATTTCAAATAGGCTATTTGGTCTAGATTGTTCTCTTCTCCTGCCAGTTCTCCTGTTTTTCACCTTTCTCTGAATAACCCTGATAATGTTCAAATCTTAGAAAACAGCTTTTGCACGCTAGTGTAAATGTTGATTGTTTTTGAAGCAATCTTTTAAAATGTATGAAAAGAGATTTTTTCATTGAAGAACAAATGTGATGCCATTACAAAATCACAGAAGATTGTTTTTCGCCTTTTGACAGTTACTTCGAATGTTTTATTTATTGTTTGTTTAAATGTTCTGTTTGTCTAAATTGCAATATATTTTACAAACATGGGATGTAGAATTTTTTCACATTGTAATAAAAGGCATCCCAGTTTATTGGTGCTGGATATATGGAAGTTAGCTAGCAATATCCAAAGTTTTACAATTACACAGTTTCCCCAGAGGTATGCAGTATGCATTTATATTACAATAGCATATTGTGGTGATAAGCACTAATTTTCCCTACTAACCTATACATTTGCAGCACTCTATGTACAATAACAGTAAGGGACATATTCATCATACGGTGAGCTGGGTACCAATGTTGAGGTAAATTACAAATAAAGTGTAACAATTCATACTCAAATGACAAATTATGCCAATGCCTATCAAAAAGAAAACAGCATGTTGACAACAGGCGACATTGTTAATCCATTGTTAACCCCTTAGTGACCAGGCGGTTTTACACAAATCCGTCCTTTAGTGACCGCTGCTGTTTTTACGATTCTGCGCTGTTAGTGTTTAGGTCAAATTTTCCTCTTACTCGTTTATTCAACCCACACATATTATACACCATTTTTCCCACCATTATTGGACTTTCTAAAAATACCATTATTTCCATCATATCGAATAATTTACTATAAAAACAAATAATTATGAAATAATATGAAAAAATGGTAAAAACACACTTTTTCGTAATTTAATCCCCAAAATCTACAACCACCAAAAAAGACCCCAGCTAAATAGTTTCAAAATTTTGTCCCGAGAATAGAAATACCCAACTTTTACATGTTTTTGCTTTTTAACCCCTTCTCTGCTGAGCCAGTTCACCTATGTGCCCTGCGCTCTTTCTGATCGTTTTGTGCCAATTATTTTTAGATGACAGCCTAGGTCCTATTTAACTAAACCCTCCCCCCAGACAAATTTGTTTTTAAAAAACAAACCTTTTTTCTTTTCTTTTTTTATTATTATTATTTTTATTTTAAATTATTATTATTTTTTTTTTAAACCAAACCTGGTCATGTTTGGTATCATTGGAAAGGCCAAAAAATAGTGGAGGAACCTCCAACATTCCCCCTGGACTTGACACCTGGGTGAAAGGAATGTGTCCCACCAAAATATTCAGTTCCATGTCCATGAATCTGGCCCTATCCAGTGGTGACGAATCGATGGAGAAACAAGACAACTATCCTTTAGAAAATGTGGGATCTGACCAGCTGTCCCATTTGCTTTGCAGAAGTGATCTCGCAAAATTCACCTCTAATAAAACACACTTACCATAGTTAGCAGCTTCTAAATGAACAAGAACAAGAGAAACAGAAAAGACAATTAATATAATTACGTCATTTTCAAAATTTAAGCAGGGCTTTGTAGATATCTTATTACAGCATGACATGCTATGCACAAAACTCAAATGCAAATTACTATTAAAAGAAATTAAAAATTTTATTTATCATTATTTATAACATTTGTGTTCTTGAGAGTACAGATGAGAATGCTAAGCAACTGAGATAGCAACCATTTTCTTGTGGTCCATTCATGTAATATATGCATATTTATGCCTTTATAATTGTAAATCCTAATTATATAGAGAAAGATATTTTACCTGCTTGTTTTCAGAAGAGCGAACAAAACAAGGACAATGAGAAACTTCATATCCATAGAATGACGGTTTGCGCTAGTTAAAACAAGGTGAAATTAATCCTGGATGAAATAAGCTGTAAGCAACATCTAACCATTGACCTTTATATAGAAAACAAGAAGTGGTCAGCAAAAATGTCAGGGGCTGCCTCTAAACGAAGAGGATTGGACGTAATGGGTGGGGAGTAAAGGAATAACTAAATTCGTTACTTTGGGGCAATTAAAATTGATGTAAATTAACGTCAGAACTAAATAATGCCCTGCGTTGTTATGGGAACGTAGTCTCAATCTATGAAAGCACCTTCTACAGTGACCTTTTAAGAAAAGTTAAAAACATGTACTTTTGTGACAAATATTTAATTGTGCATGAACATTGGAACATAATTACAGGAGGATAAAAGGTTGCCCTACTTTACCCCTAAGGTCATACTCTCTGACATGCACATGATGAGACCAGATAAATTCCTGGCATACACATGTATGTCCTGCAGCTTTGACTTAGAATCAACAATGTATTAACCCCTTCGCTGCGGAGCCATTTCACCCCTGTGTGCTGAGCTAATTTTTATCGGTTTTGCTCATCATGTTTAAACGCGATTTGAAGTCACGTTTTATTATACAACCCAGACAAATTATTATATATTGTTCTTTCTGGCAGACTCGGCAGATTCATAATATATCATTATTATATGTATAAGTCATGCCCTGCCTGAATATTATAACAAAAAATGCACTAAAATTAGAATTTTCAATAATCTACAGTGTGTAAAGTGTTTTTTTTCACATTTTATCATGCAAGCCTTTGCGTTTATATTTTCTATGGGGTGCGCTCTTGGACTTGTTACAGTTATTTTACGTGATTTGTTAGCAAACCCCCAATTGGAAGAAATTGTTAGTGCAGCTTCATTGTTCACATTGTAATTGAAATGGGAACAATATTGCTGCATTAATAAAAAAATATTTTTTTACTGTTTTTATTTTTGTTTTTTTCCATTATGGTTAGCATGGTAATGTTTGGTATCATTGTAAAGGCCATGCTCAGGCCTTTCAAATGATACCAAACACTAACCCCTAGTTGCCATGGATCGCTATTACGCAAGTAGGCGGGGGAAATCCTGGAGGCTTGGCCGACATCCAAAATGTCAGCCACCGTTGGGAGAGGACTGCGATCCGGCGCCTTTTGGCACCGAATCGCGATCCTGCCCCAAGCAGTGCCTGCCTTTTTTTTGTGGCGCTTACGGATGGGGAGGGAGAGAGGTCCAAATGACCTCTCCCACTCCCCTTCAGGCACCTTCCCTGCTCTGGCGGGGGGGTGCCTGGAATAGACATCATCACACCCGGCGCGATGACGCTATTCATGCCGGCCAGGGTCTTGGAGGCTGGGCTGACATCCAACATGTCAGCCTGCACCGGGAGGCCACAACGATAGCTGAGCGCATCCTTAGCAGCCAAGTGGTTAACCCTTTCACTGCTGAGGCATTTGACGCCTCTGTGCTGAGCTCATTTTTACTGGTTTCGCTAATCATGTTTAACTGCGTTTTGAAACCTTATTTTAATATATTACCCAGACATATTATATATCGTTCTTTCCGGCAGACTTGACAGATTCATAATATATCATTATATATGTATACGTCATGTCCGGTCTGTAGATTATAACAAAAAATGCAATAAAAATTAAATTTTTAATAATTTACAAGGTGTAAAGGGTTTTTTTTTTCACGTTTTAACATGCGAGCATTTGCGGTTATATTTTCTATGGGGTGCGCTTGTTAAAAAAATTAGAAATGGGGTTACATTTTGTTTTTGGGGAAAATTTTGCTATTTTTAACAAACGCACCGCATACAAAAATCGTTAGTGCAGCATCATTGTTCATGTTATAATTGAAATGGGAACAATATTGCTGGATTAACAAAACAAACAAAAAAAAATTGTTTATTTTTTAGTTTTATTTTTTTATTTTTTACTTTTATATGGTCATGTTTGGTATCGTTGGAAAGGCCATGCTCTGGTCGATCCAGAAATACCAAACATTAACCCCTAGCTGTCACGGATCGGGAGATAGGGGGTTCATTGTAACCCCCTATCTCCACCATTGGTGGCAGTTAGGGGTTAACTCCAGGACTGGCGTCATCGCGCTATGCACGATGACGCCAGTCATCAGGGGGCATTCGAGGAAGCTTGGCCGACATCCAAGATGTTGGTCAGCTCCGGGAGAGGATCACGATTCGGCGCTTTTCGGCGCCGAATCATGATCCGGCACCCAAGGGGTTAAAGGCAGGCACGGTTTGGAAGGGCAGGCTGTGCCTTCCAAAATGTGCCTGCCTTCAGCCGCTGGAGCCCCACGATCGGGAGGGAGAGAGGTCCAAAGGACCTCCCCCCCTTTCAGGCACCTCCTCCGCACTCGCGGGGGGGGGCACCTGAAATAGATGTCATCGTGCCAGCGCAATGACATCTATTAGTCCCGCCGGACAAGATGTCAGCCCGCACCGGGGGGGCCAGCAATCAGCCGGAATCCCTGCTGATTGCTGCCTCCTGCGCTTGGACACGCTGAGCGCATCCATAGCACAGGGGAAGCACTTCGCAGAATGCGCTCATCGCGTCCGCCGCAGCCAAGTGGTTAAAGGGCCACTACCACCAAAAAAATGAAATGTTCTTCTTTTGTTTATTTTATGTTGCTGATATCTCACATGTACTTTGTTTCTCTTGTTTGTTTAGTTAGGAAACATTTTACTCTATATGTATATAGAATGGAATCTATGGGTCAGGCAGCTGACTCACATCATTGTACTGTGTGGGATGTATTCAAAGGATATCACCAGGGGATCGATCAGAACTCTTTTAGGCTCTCTGTCTTATCTCATTCAGCAGCCATCTCTTATCTCACGTAACCTAGAGAACAACCTCTTGTCATCTTATCTAAACATTCACTCCTCCACCTCATTAACTATTAAACCACAGCCACAAAGTAAAACTTTTGTGCACATTTTGGTAATGTTTCTTCATGGAAAAAATTCACAAAATGGATACAGGAGATAAAAAGACAAATTTTCTTTTTTCCTTTTTACATGAATTACTTCAAACAAAGAAAAAACAGCAGCGTGTGTTTAATAATGTATTTTTATGTGTAATGCACATGTAATCTAGTTATAGTTTATGTAAATGGTAGTGTCCCTTTTAAGAGGTTTGTGCTGCCATGTACTGCGGCATATTAGACTTATTATGTTCCTGCAAAAGTTTCAGTAGTGAAATAGGGGGTGCTTAGCTAGCACAGATAATTAGACTTGTGCAGCCATTGTAAGCATAGTATGCTAATAAATTAAAATGTGTTGGACGAGGGTGAGTGGCAAGTAAATAAAGGTGTAAAAATCAAAACTTGCCCACAGACACTCACTGATGGTTGGCTACAAGGATAGGGGTTTATATATTTAATAATTACTTTCTTGGATGCGCCGCCACCCTGATTGCTAAGCTAGAAAATGACACGATTTCAGAAAGGCTGCATGCAGTTCGGGACCCACCAACTGTGCAAAGACTCTCAGGGTTATTCAAAGAGAATCGAAAAGTCACTACACGTTTGGTGACTTTTCGTTCTCTTCAATTCGGTGCAGTTTGTCAATCCTATTTTAGCGACCCTGCGGTGTATTCAGCAAGCACCACAGGGCCGTCGTAGTGCAGGGAAAAGGCGCCGCAAACCTGCCGAACACTCACCGCAAAACCCAGCGAATGCACACCGAAAATCTGCAAAAACACCTGGATTAACCCCGCCGAACACGCCGGAGAAACCCAAGCAGGAGCCGATCAGAGCACAGAGCAGCTGCCGGAAAAAACCGACACCGCAGACGAATGGAGTAAAAAAAAACACAGTATGCTTGAATGTTTGAAAAGTGAAACGCTGTTTGCAAAGAAACTACAGAACGAAAATGTCTGAAATTTACATATAAGATCCAATAAATGATAATAAAAAGGGCTGTTACAGAAAAAAGAAAAAACGATTTTAAATAAAATGGAAAAAAATTCGCAAAACAAATCCCGAAATATGCCTGAAAGATACTAAAAAATCTAAAAATAAAGAGACTTTTTACTGCAGAATAAAATAGTAGACCGTTTATTACATATTGATTTTAAACGGGAATATTTTTAACATTGAAGCCTTTTGGATTTGCCTGAATAAACCTATTTAATGAAACCACCGAATGGCAGGGCATTTCGGCAACTTTTCTCAGCTGGTTTTTGTTCTCTGAATAGACAAAGCGTTGCTTCTCTATGGGGATTTCACTGCCCTCGAACAGACAGTGAACAGTCACCGTATGTGCAGGCAATTCGCCAAGATTTGGTGAACCGCCTGCTCTCTGAATAGCCAAATGGCCAGGAAAGGTAACTGAACGCTGAATTTCAGCATTCGGTTACCTTTCGGCCCCAATTCGAAGCTCTTTGAATAACCCTGTCTGTACCTGAATAGGCTGCTTCCCCTAGCAGTTCCCTCAGCCTATAATCTCCAATCCAGGACCAGGACCTTACTTGCAGTGCCCCAATACAAAAGAAAGTGTCTCGATCCTCATTTTCCTTCAGAGCACCGCAATTATGTAACAACCGCCCTGACTCCATCAAATCCTGCTAGTCTTAAGTCACTCGAGTTCTCTATTAACATACCTTGATACAAAATGCACCTGTAAACATGTAACAAAATGACAGATTAATTCAAAGAGATCCGAATTGCTTGAGAAAGGTAACCGAACGCTGAAATTCAGCGTTCGGTTACCTTTCCTGGCCATTCGGCTATCCAGAGAGCAGGCAATTCGCCAAATCCTGGCGCATTGCCTGAACAAACGGTCCCTGTTCGAGGGCAGTGAAAACCCCATGAAAAAGCACTGCTTCGGCTATTCAGAGAACACAAACCAGCAGTGAAAGGTTCCCGGAATGCCCTGCCATTCGGTGGTTTAATTCGGCAAATTTATTCAGGAGAATCCCATAGGCTTCAATGTTAAAAATATTCCCTTTTTAATTCAATATCTAATAAACTGTTCATTATAAAATTATGCAGTGAAGAGTCTCTTTATTTATAGATTTTTTTAGGATATTTTAATCATTTTCCCGATTTTTTTTTTTTTTTATAAAAGTCCGATTTTTTTTTTTTTAACCCTTTCGCTGCTGAGGCTTTTCCCGCCCCTGTGCTGAGGTCATTTTTACCTGTTTTGCGCATCATGTTTAAACGTGTTTTGAAGGCTTATTTTAGTATATGACCCAGACATATTATATATTGTTCTTTCCGTCAGACTCGGTAGATTCATAATATGTCATTATTATATGTATACGTTATGTCATGTCTGTATATTATAACAAAAAATGCAATAAAATATGTATTTTCAATAATTTACAACGTGTAAAGTGTTTTTTTCCACATTTTAACATGCGAGCAATTGCGGTTATATTTTGTATGGGGTGCGCTTGTTAAAAAAATTAGAGATGGGGTCTCGTTACATTTTTTTGGGGAAAATGACACTATTTTTAACAAACGCACCGCATACAAAAATCGTTAGTGCAGCATCATTGTTCACATTATAATTGAAATGGGAACAATATTGCTGCATTAACAAACCAAAAAAAATAAAAAAAAAGTGTTTATTTTTTTTTTTTTAATTTTTTTTTATTTTTAATTTTTAATTTTTTTTTTTTTTTACAAAATTTTTCACTTTCATGTTTGGTATCGTTGGAACGGCCATGCTCTGGCCGATCCAACCATACCAAAATTTAACCCCTAGCTGCCACGGATCGGGAGATAGGGAGTTCATTGGAACTCCCTATCTCCACCGTTGGTGGCAGTCAAGGGTTAAGTCCAGGACTGGCATCATCGTGCTACGCACGATGACGCCAGTCCTCAGGGGGAGTTCCCGGAGGCTTGGCCGACATCCAAGATGTCGGCCAGCTCCGGGAAAGGATCGCGAACCGGCGCTTTTCAGCGCCGATTCGCGATCCAGCTCCCCAGGGGTTAATGCCAGGCATCATTTGGAAGGGCAGGCTGTGCCCTTCCAAATGATGCCTGGGTTAACCCCCGCAGAGCCGCCGATCGGGAGGGAGAGAGGTCCGAAGGACCTCCCCCCTCCCTTTCAGACGCCTCCTCCGCACATGCGGGGGGGGCGCCTGAATTAGGTGTCATCGCGCCCCCGCGATGACACCTAATTCTGGCGGCTGCTGTTCCGGATGCCGGGCTGACATCCAGGATGTCAGCCCCCACCGGAGGGGCCAGCGATCGGCCGGAACCCGGCCGAACGCTGACCCCAATGGGAGGACGCGCTCAGCGCGTCCTCAGCACACCAGTGGGAATGCTGAGGACGCGCTGAGCGCGTCCTCAGCAGCGAAGTGGTTAAGTTTACTTATTTTTTCTGTAACAGCCCTTTTTATTATCATTCCCTGGACCTCATATGCAAATTTCATACATTTTTCGCTCAGTAGTTTCTTTGCAAATAGTGTTTCACTTTTCAAACATTCATACAAACTATTTTCCTAATTTATTCACTGCCCTCTGTCTGCGGTCTCGGCTTTCTCGGATTTTTCCGGCGACTTCGCTGCCTGTGATCGGCTCCTGCTCGGGTTTTTCCGTGTTTTTCGGCGGGTTAATCCAGATGTTTTTGAGGGTTTTCGGCGTGCATTCGCTGGGTTTTGCAGTTCATTTTCGTCAGGTTTGCGGTAGCTTTTCCCTGCAATTCGGGGACCCTGTGGTGATTGCTGAATACGCCGCAGGGTCACCGAAATGGGATCGGCAAAAGGAACCGAATTGAAGAGAACGAAAAGTCACCAAACGTGTGGTGACTTTTCGAATCTCTTTGAATAACCCTGTATATTTCCTACATATTTTTCTGTAATATTTTGCATTTATTACTTTCTATTTCTGGAACAACTGTAACAATTCAATGTTCTTGAACCTAGGGCATACTTGAAAACGAGAAAAATCTCAATGTATCCTGGTAAAATTCTTTGCAAATAAATAAAATAAAATAAATAAAATAAATATATCTCATAGGATAGCCAGTAGGGATGAGCCGAACACCCCCGAGTTCGAACTCGAACTCGAACTCAATACAAGTCAATGGGACTCAAAATTTGATATTTAGAGTGTCCTCCAAGAGGGCATATAGGCTAGATATTTGCCATAAAAGGTGTATGGGGGTCTGGGTAGTGCCCTGGGGGACAGGAAACAAGGACAAAAAGTAAAAAAAAAAAAAAAGTTTTTAAAGGGACAGTGATATTTCCATGAATTAAGGGTTAAAATAAAAACGAAAAATTCCTTCAAATTTCGTGCCTAGGAGGTCCCCATAACCTGTCCGTGAAGTGGCGGATTTCTAGGATGTATAGAAACATTCAAAAACAATGTCCGGGTCCGAGTAGTGCCCTGGGGTACAGGAAACAAGGACAAAAAGTTTAAAAAAATAAGTTTTTAACCCCTTCACTGCTGACGACGTGTGGGACATGTCCTCAGTTACTCCCGCTGTATGCTGAGGAGGACGTGTCACGTCATCAGCTTTGCGTGACCCCCGGCGGAGATACTCACCTCTCTGTCCGGGGTCCCACGGCGTTCTGACTTCAGCGTCCTCAGACGCTGAAGTCAAGCTCCTCCTGACGTAAATGATGTCATTGGGCCATGCACAACGGTGTCATTTCCAGGCGACCCCCTGGCAATACCAGGAGATCGCCTGGAGGGAGGGGGGATCCATTCGGATCCCTCTCCCTCCCGATCGGGAGGTCCCACAAAAAAAAGCAAGGCACCGATTAAATTAGAGAGTCTTCCCTTTTAAGCAGTGCCTGGCTTTAACCCCTTAGGCACCGGGTTGCACTTCTGTGCCTTGCAGCGCCAAAGTGCGGCCTAGCTCCGGTGGGGGCCGCCATCTTGGATTGCGGCTCCACCCCGGGTCCCCCCTCACTGCCTGACGTCCTCACGCATAGCGTGATGACGTCAGATAGCCGGGGAACCCCTAGCTCCCCAGAATCCCCTGGTGGAGATAGGGGCTTCATTTGAGGGTTCACAGAGATGCTGTGAGGTTGTGCATAAAGATGCTGTGAGGCTGTGTATAGAGATGCTGATGGGGTTGTGTATAGAGATGCTGTGAGGCTGTGTATAGAGATGCTGTGAGGTTGTGTATAGAGATGCTGTGAGGCTGTGTATAGAGTTGCTGTGAGGCTGTGTTTAGAGATGCTGATGGGGTTGTGTATAGAGATGCTGTTTTGTGTATAGAGATGCTGATGGGGTTGTGTATAGAGATGCTGTGTATAGAGATGTTGTGAGGCTGTGTATAAGAGTTGCTGATGGGTTGTGTATAGAGATGCTGTGAGGTTGTGTATAGAGATGCTGTGAGGCTGTGTTTAGAGATGCTGATGGGGTTGTGTATAGAGATGCTGTGTATAGAGATGCTGATGAGGTTGTGTATAGAGATGCTGTTTGTGTATAGAGATGCTGATGGGGTTGTGTATAGAGATGCTGTGAGGCTGTGTATAGAGATGCTGTGAGGCTGTGTTTAGAGATGTTGATGGGGTTGTCTATAGAGATGCCGTGTATAGAGATGCTGATGGGCTGTGTATAGAGATGCTGTTTGTGTATAGAGATGCTGATGGGGTTGTGTATAGAGATGCTGTTTGTGTATAGAGATGCTGATGGGGTTGTGTATAGAGATGCTGTGTATAGAGATGCTGTGAGGCTGTGTATAGAGATGCTGATGGGGTTGTGTATAGAGATGCTGTGAGGCTGTATATAGAGATGCTGTGAGGTTGTGTATAGAGATGCTGTGAGGCTGTGTATAGAGATGCTGTGAGGCTGTGTTTAGAGATGCTGATGGGGTTGTGTATAGAGATGCAGTGTATAGAGATGCTGATGGGTTGTGTATAGAGATGCTGTGAGGCTGTGTATAGAGATGCTGTGTGGCTGTGTATAGAGATGCTGTGTATAGAGATGCTGTGAGGTTGTGTATAGAGATGCTGTGAGGCTGTGTATAGAGATGCTGTGAGGCTGTGTTTAGAGATGCTGATGGGGTTGTGTATAGAGATGCAGTGTATAGAGATGCTGATGGGTTGTGTATAGAGATGCTGTGAGGCTGTGTATAGAGATGCTGTGTGGCTGTGTATAGAGATGCTGTGTATAGAGATGCTGTGAGGTTGTGTATAGAGATGCTGTGTATAGAGATGCTGTGTATAGAGATGCTGTGAGGTTGTGTATAGAGATGCTGTGTATAGAGATGCTGATGGGGTTGTGTATAGAGATGGTGTGTATAGAGATGCTGATGGGGCTGTGTATAGAGATGCTGATGGGGTTGTGTATAGAGATGCTGTGTATAGAGATGCTGATGGGGTTGTGTATAGAGATGGTGTGTATAGAGATGCTGATGGGGCTGTGTATAGAGATGCTGTGAGGTTGTGTATAGAGATGCTGTGAGGCTGTGTATAGAGATGCTGATGGGGCTGTGTATAGAGATGCTGTGAGGTTGTGTATAGAGATGCTGTGAGGCTGTGTATAGAGATGCTGATGGGGCTGTGTATAGAGATGCCTTGCGGCGCCGAAGTGCGGCCTAGCTTCGGTGAGGGCCGCCATCTTGGATGACGGCTCCACCCCTGGGTTCCCCCTCACTGCCTGACGTCCTCACCCATAGCGTGATGACGTCAGATAGCCGGGGAACCCCTAGCTGCCCGGAATCCCCTGGTGGAGATAGTGGGTTCATTTGAACCCCGATATCTACAAAACCGTGGCAGCTATGGGGTCATGGAGGGTGTGAATCGAAAGGCCTGAGCATGATACCCAACATGACCAGGTATAAAGTAAAAACATTTAAAAAAAAAAACTGTATTTTTTTTGGTGTTTATTTTTATTAATGCAGCAATATTGTTCACATTTCAATTATAATGTGAACAATGATGCTGCACTAATGATTTTTTTCTATGGGGTGCGTCTGCTATAAATCATGTAATTCCCCCCACAAAATGTAACAAGTCCCCATTTCTAATTTTTGTACTAGCGCACCCCATAGAAAACATAACTGCAAACGCTCATGTGCTAAAATGTGAAAAAAAAACACTTTACACACTACAGATGATTAAAAATTCAATTTTTATTGCATTTTTTGTCATAATATACAGGCAGGACATGACGTATACATATAAAAATGATATATTATGAATCTGCGGAGTCTGACGGAAAGAACGATATTTAATATGTCTGGGTCATTTAATAAAATGTGGCTTCAAATCGCGTTTAAACATGATGAGCGAAAGCAGTAACAATTAGTGTTTTTAAGAATAGGGATGAGATGTTTGGTTCGATCTGTTCAGAGTTCGATTCGAACATTGCCCGTTCGGCTGTTCATCGAACTCCGAACATTTCCGCGTGTTCGCCCACAATGCACCACAATGGACCACAATGCACTTTTCCACTGGCCTGCAGCTTGTATTTGGCTACAGCCTTGCAGGACTATGACAATCATAGGTGCAAGACTATGCCAATCATGGCTCAGAGTCCTGATTGGGCAAATTTTGCCCAATCATGGGCTCACAGAGCTAAATCCCACAGCACACTATATAAGGCGTCCCTCGCAGCCCCAGCACGTGTTTTTTGAGAGGAGATTGTTCTGTTAGTGTGTCTTCTCGCTGCCACCAGCTATTGTGGGGCTCTCACCTCCAGAAGATATCTGGGAATTGTTGTAATCTTTGTGTTCTCACTGCCAGCAGCTATTGTGGGGTCTCATTTCTACAAAATATCTGGGAATTGTTGTAATCTTTGTGTTTTCACTGCCAGCAGCTATTGTGGGGGTCTCATTTCTACAAAATATCTGGGAATTGTTGTAATCTTTGTGTTCTCACTGCCAGCAGCTATTGGGGGGGTCTCACTTCTAGAAGATATCTGGGAATTGTTATTAATCTGTGTGTTCTCACTGCCAGCAACTATTGTGGGGGTCTCACTAATACAAAATATCTGGGAATTGTTATTAATCTTTGTGTTCTCACTGCCAGCAGCTATTGTGGGGGTCTCATTTCTACAAATAATCTGGGAATTGTTGTAATCTTTGTCTTCTCAACTGCCAGCAGCTATTGTGGGGGTCTCACTTCTACAAGATATCTGGGAATTGTTGTAATCTGTGTGTTCTCACTCACTGCCAACAGCTATTGGGGGGTCTCACTTCTAGCAGATATCTGGGAATTGTTGTAATCTTTGTGTTCTCACTGCCAGCAGCTATTGTGGGGGTCTCATTTCTAGCAGATATCTGGGAATTGTAATCTGTGTCTTGTCACTGCCACCCATCAGGGGGTCTCACTGATTTATAGGAGGTTCCTGGGAATTGTAATCTGTGTCTTGTCACTGCCACCCATCAGGGGGTCTCACTGAATTATAGGAGATTCCTGGGAATTGTAATTTGTGTCTTGTCACTGCCACCCATCAGGGGGGTTTTACAGACTTGTAGCAGATATTTGGGAATTATAACCTGTGTCGTCACTGCCACCCATCAGGGGGTCTCACAGACTTGTAGCAGATATCTGGGAATTGTAATCTGTGTCTTGTCACTGTTGCCAGCTATCAGGGGGTCTCACTGATTTATAGGTGTTTCTGGGAATTGTAATCTGTGTCTTGTCACTGCCACCCATCAGGGGGTCTCACTGATTTATAGGAGGTTCCTGGGAATTGTAATTTGAGTCTTGTCACTGCCACCCATCAGGGGGTCTCACTAATTTATAGGAGGTTCCTGGGAATTGTAATTTGTGTCTTCTCCCTACCAGCTATCATGGGGTCCCTCATACTTCTAGCAGATATCTGGGAATTGTAATCTGTGTCTTGTCACTGTTGCCAGCTATCAGGGGGTCCTATCAGGGGGTCTCACTGACTTATAGGTGGTTTCTGGGAATTATAATCTGTGTCTTCTCACTGTCAGCTATGAGGGGTTCTCACTGATTTATAGGAGGTTCCTGGGAATTGTAATTTGTGTATTTTCACTGCCAGCTATCAGGGGGTCACACATACTTCTAGCAGATATCTGGGAATTGTAATCTGTGTCTTGTCACTGTTGCCAGCTATCAAGGGGTCCTATCAGGGGTCTCACTGACTTATAGGTGGTTTCTGGGAATTGTAATCTGTGTCTTGTCACTGGCTGACAGCTATCAGGGTGTCTCACTGAGTTATACCAGAGTTCTGGAAATCTTTAATCTAGATAACACAGTTGAATCAGAGTTCTGCATATCTCCAATTTTTTATAGCAGAGTTGAATCAGAGTTCTGTATATCTTTAATCTATATATTACTCACCATGTTAGAAAGACCAAAAAGGACAGGCAGACGCTCCCAGACACAGAAAAGAGGGCAAGCAGCCTCTGTGTCGGAAGGCTGTGCCTCTGGTCATCGTGGACATGGTGCATCCTCTGCAGGGGCACGCTTATCCTTTCTAACTGGTGCTGGCCGTCTTAAGTAGTGAGGAGTCGAACACCCCCGAGTTAAGTTCGCATTCGAACTCGAACTTTCCAAATGTTCGAATTCGAACTCAAACTCAATACAAGTCAATGGGACTCAAAATTCGATTTTTAGAGTGCCCTCCAAGAGGGCATATATGCTAGATATTTGCCATAAAAGGTGTATGGGGGTCCGGGTAGTGCCCTGGGGGACAGGAAACAAGGACAAAAAGTTTTAAAAAAAACGTTTTCAAAGGAACAGTGAGTTTTCCATGAAATAAGGGTTAAAAATAAAAACGAAAAATTCCTTCAAATATCGTGCCTAGGAGGTCCCCATAACCTGCCCGTGAAGTGGCGGATTTGTAGGATGTATAAAAACATTTAAAAAAAAAAAATGACGTTTCAAATGACGGTAAATGCTTTTCCTTTAATCTATTCATAAACAACTGCTTGGGGCGGCAGCCTGTATGAAAAGACATTTTTAGGACGCGCAGAAAAAGTTTAGTGATTTTTTTGGCTAAATTGTGGTGAAACTTATGCAGGCTTTGGATGAAAGTAACAATAGGTGCTTTAAAATTTGGCTTTTAGCGTCGGCAATAGTGCCGTCACACAATAACCCCTCTGAGAATATGAATCTGGTACAGGCGTCAGTGGCAGTGCACCTAAATATTGTGCCTTTGGTGCCAGGCCTGCAAGTGCCATCATACAATAACCCCTCTGTGGTATTGTGAAGAGTGCAGGGTGGACCATGCGGTCAGGGCTGGTGCTAGACTATTTTGTGCCCTAGGCAAGACCAGCTACTTGCACCCCCCAAAAAAAAAACGACACCACGAAAACTGGCTAAATTTTCTTTTTATTTAAGAATAAAGTTTGAAAAGCACCGATAGTAAAGGTAAAATAATATAAATAAACTGTATTAAACCATTTTAAATTAACTCTATTAAACAAATCAAAATTAACTGTATTGAACTAATATAAATTAACGGGAAAAAAAAGAGTTGTCACGTAAGTTTCAATTTCAGACACATCAAAATTTCACTTTGCGTGCCTTATCCTTTGCAAATTTTCATCATGCGTATATATATATATTGACCAGGCCAGCTCACATCATGCGTATATATATTGCCCAGGCCCAGGCCAGCTCACATCATGAGTATATATATATTACCTACAAAACCCTCACTAACTCAGCGCCCCACTACCTGTCCTCACTAATCACCAAATACACCCCAGCCCGCTCCCTAAGGTCAAACAGTGACCTGCGCCTAGCTTCTCCCCGCATCACCTCTTCCCATGATAGACTGCAGGATTTCTCATGCGCAGCCCCCACTCTCTGGAACGCTCTCCCTCGTACTGTCAGACATTCCCCTAACTTCTCTTCCTTCAAACGCTCCCCTTAAAACATTCCTATTTAGGGAAGACTACCACCCACTCACTGACACAAACATCAATCACTCTCATCTTACAGTCCTCTCCTCCTGTTTCCAACCCCACCCTCCTAGATTGTGAGTTCCTACGGGAAATAGGGCCCTCATCTCCTCCTGTACTGTTTGTCAAATGTTGTTCAATGTATTGTAACCCTGTCTATACTGTGCTTATTGTACAGCGCTGCGGAATATGCTGGCGCTTTATAAATAAAGAATAATAATAATAATAATAATAATAATATTGCCCAGGCCAGCCCACATCATGCATATATATATTGCCCAGGCCAGCTCACATCATGCGTATATATATATTGCCCAGGCCAGCCCACATCATGCGTATATATATTGCCCAGACCCAGGCCAGCCCACATCATGCATATATATATATTGCCCAGGCCAATCCCCTGGTGGAGATAGGGGGTTCATTTGAACCCCGATATCTCCAGGCATCTAGGGGGTCATGGAGGGTGTCAATCGAAAGGCCTGAGCATGGCCTTTCGAATGATACCCAACATGACCAGGTATAAAGTAAAAAAAATGTAAAAAAAATATAAACATGTATTTTTTTTGTGTGTTATTTTTATTAATGCAGCAATATTGTTCACATTTCAATTATAATGTGAACGATGATGCGCTAATGATTTTTTTCTATGGGGTGCGTTTGCTATAAATTCCTCCCACAAAATGTAACAAGTCCCCATTTCTAATTTTTGTACAGGCGCACCCCATAGAAAACATAACCACAAACGCTCATGTGCTAAAATGTTGAAAAAAACACTTTACACACTGCAGATGATTAAAAAGTCAAAATTTATTGCATTTTTTGTCATAATATACAGGCAGGACATTACGTATACATATAAAAATTATATATTATGAATCTGCGGAGTCTGCCGTAAAGGAAAGATATCTAATATGTCTGGGGTATTTAATAAAATGTGGCTCAAATCTCGTTTAAACATGAATGAGCGAAAGCGGTAAAAATGAGCTGAGCACACAGCAGTGAAATGCAGCATATTAGAGAAGATTAGTAGAGAAATTAACACTTCTCAGAAGCAGACACCACACCTCAGTATAGTCTACATACATATAATGTATCAAATTCATTAGACCAGACTAAAAACACCTGTTGTTTACCGTTTGAGAACACAGGTAATTTAGAGTGAGAATCTTTGCACGTACACATTAGTTTTTAATTCAATATCTAATAAACCGTTAAACAATACAAACAAATTTGTTGGGAGCGCAATTGTGCAATATAATGTGCCGTTACTTCCAAACGACCCTTTCACAGCTTTTCTGCTGCAACCAAGGAGTACTGTACTTACATATAAAATAAGAGATATTGTGCAGTATTGTGACATTTATATTTATCCCCTTCCCGACCGCGGACGTACCATGTACGTCATTGCAGCGGGTCTCTCTTAGACCCCGCTGACGTACATGGTACGTCCTGCCGTTTTTGAGCTGCTGGAAGCGATCGGATCGCTTCCAGCAGCTCAAACGCCATTGCAGGATGCCTGGAGTCCAGGCATCCGTGCAATGGCCGTTAGAAGTGCCGGGGCACCATGTGATCGCTCCCGGGAGCGATCTACATCCGGTTGCACCGGAGAGGTGCCCGGCACTTCTACAGAGCGCTGGAAGCGAT